>JAADWC010000143.1:0-17408 GCA_023336095.1 Pythium pectinolyticum | reverse complement strand
GTGAAGGGACTTGGCCATCAGTTCCTTGAGTCGCTATCGGAATTCCGTCATCTCCATTACCTGAGTTGGGTTCAACTTCGTGTGGCTGTAACTCGAGTGCCGTCATTCTCTCGTGGTCGATGTGCTGCGGGAGACGCTGCATCACCGGGAGTCCCTCAAGTGGACGGAGGTCGTGACCACTCTCATCTTCTTGCAAAGCCTGTTGTGCCGGCAGTTGAAGCACTTGCTCCTCCTGTTCTTGAAGTTGACGTTCGTGTCCGTGTTCTTTGTCTTGCGCGGGTTGTTGTTCTTCTAGCATGTTGTCGTCGTCATCCACCACGACGACGTCATCCTGCGCACGCTGTTGCTTGGAAAAGCGAAGCGCGTTTTCATCCTTGACCATGATACGCTCTTGCTTGAGTTGCTTTTCCTGGAGTTGAATGAGCACATGCGCGCCGTCTTCAATCTCTTGCGACAAATCGTGGTCCAACTCGACTTCGCTCTCGGTCTCGTCGCCTGGATCTTCCGCGAGACTGCCACGCGCGTCCGTACATGTTCCCTCCTCGTCCCAGTCGTCGTGAGCGATGTGCTTGCGCTTGCCAGTCGTTTCTCGGAGAGGGCTATTGTCAAAGTTGCCGATGTTGCCTTTGTTGCCTTTGGCGATTCCAGTCCAAATCGGGACTTCCCGATACCCGTTTCGCACCGGGAAAGTCGCAGCACGGGCATCTACACTCTGCGCTTGCTCTGTTGTCGCCGCGCCGTCGTGAAAACTCCCTATCGGCAGCGCAAGACGCGTCACTTTCCCCATTTTGGGCGAGATTCCAATTTGCAAGTTGCCCGTCCAAACTTCAATTTGGCATGCCATTTTCCAACAAAAACTAGGTACCTGTACCCAAAACATGGTACACACCGAGTGATGGTCACTTCAAATAACAAACAACAGACACCACATGTCGCAGATTTTCGTCAGGAAAGCCGACTTTGGTCAGGAATCGGACGATGTGGCCGAGCGCGTGACCAATTTCATCATGGCTGCAAACTCCTCGCGCCGATCCTCGCGATCTTTCTGAATCACGTCCAGTGTCGCCGCTGTTGTGTGGTGGTGCGACTCGCGCTCTCGTACTAATACGTCGACCATCGCGCGGAGCTCTTCGCGGTGCTCGCGTCGCTCCTGGTCCAATGTCGTTGCCTGGAGCGCCAATTGCGTGCGGCACGTTGCGACCTCTTCTTGCAGTGATGCGATTTGGTTCGTAAACTGCGCACGCTCAAGTGCTGAGGATGCACACAGCGTGCGAAGCTGACGCACTTCTGCTTGGATCGCCTCGAGCTGCTTGTCTGAAGAAGACTCGCCAGTCGCGCTGGTGGTGATGGTAGTGCTGGTGTGCTTGCGGTTGTGCTTGTCGCGCTTCTCGTGGCGATGGGATTTCTTTCGACGCTTGTGCATCCGTCTTGCGTCCTCTTCATCGTCGTCTTCAGACTCGTGTTCTTGCTCTCTGCTTTGTTCTTGTTCTTGTTCTTGTTCTCGTTCGTGTTCTTGTTCTTGTTCTTGTTCGTGTTCTCGTTCTTTTTCTTGTTCTTGTTCGTGTTCGTGTTCTTGTTCTCGTTCTTGTTCTGGTTCTGGTTCTTGCGGTGCCTCGACTGGTGTTGCGGTGCCCCTGGCCAGCGCCCGCTCGTCACTTGTTTGCGTTTGCGACGGTAATTTGCTCAGAAAGGCATCGATTTCCGCAACAAGCAGACGATGCTCGTCGGTCTGCGATCGATTCAAATTCACGGCATTGGTCTGAGCCAGCCTATCGAGCAGATTGTTCATTTTCGATTGGCTCTCGGTCAGCACCACGCGAGACGACGACGATCGACGAGTCGAAGTGGCCGAAAGCATCTCGCGAAACAGTCTCCTCATCTGCGTCTTGCAGATTGCGCCGCTGGGAAACGCCGTGCGAGACCCGAGCCGCTGCGCCAAATTGTCTGCGACTTGGTCCCAGAGTGACGCGCGTTGCTGGTCCTCATGGTGGAATGGCCGCACACGCAACACCTCACGAAGCAGCGCATTCTCCTCACACGTTAGCGAAACTCTTGTTGCACCAGGGGGCGTGCTATCTGCTGCGGCTGTACGAGCAGTAGAGACAGTCGCAAAAGTATCCGTTGCAGCATCTCCTCGCTTGCCACGTCCGCTCTGTGCTGCCGTTTCGCTCTGTGTCGTGTCCGTCTCATTTGGCTGCTTCTTGTTTGCCACCCGCAGTGCCTGCGCCGCCGCGTATATATCTACATACTTTGGAAGCAACTCACGCAGCACGGGCGTGAGCCGCGCGTGCTCGGCGTGGGTGCGGTTTGCATACACATTGACGAGCCACCGCACGCGTCCCAATCCACTGACACCGTCGTGGATGCGCGGATTCTGAAGCGCCTGTGTGATTTCCGTCCAAATCACGGGCTTGGTGTACCGATCGCCGTCAAAAGGCCGCTTCTCGACCACGAGTTTCATCAGCAACTCGTCCATCTCGGGCTGGATCGTCAGCCACGCGTCGTTCACTACTCGTCGCTTCTTCGCAGCAGTAACGTCAGCAGCAGCAGCGACAGTCGTAGGAGTGGTCACAGCAGCTTGAGCAACAGAAGCGGTAGCAGGCCGAGCACTGGTGGTGACTGGAAGCTGGCTCGACTTGCCACTGACAAGAGGCGTAGCTTTTGAACCGCGAGACTTGAGCACTCGTGCAAACGGATTAAACGAAAGAAACGTGGTCAGCATCTCGCGCAGCGTGGGCGACATCTTGCTGTGTTCGCGATGGGTCGGCGTCTTGTGGATCTTGAGGAGCCACATCAATCGATGGCGTGCACTAGAACCCATCTTGAATCGTCCATTCGATGCCAACGCGATCGCGTCCCACAGCTTTTCTTTACGCTCCGATTGCGCAAGCGCATCCGCATACTGCAGCATGAGCGCCATAAACTCTTCTTCCAGCTCTGGGTTGAGATACACGGTTCCGTCTCGCCCCACATCAAATACTACACTGGATCCGGCCGTTGGTTCTTCCTGTTCGTCTTGCTCTTCTTGTTCTTTTTCTTCTTCTGCTTCTTCAACAGTCTGTGCGTTCACGGGTGTCGAACTGAGACGCCGCCGTGGATGCCGCTCGCGTGCTGAGCCCTCCGTCGACTCGACTCTCTTGCGCTTCTTTGCATTCCGTGCTCGATCTGGGTTGCTCGCTCGTGCATCTTCGTAGTGCTGGATCATTTGCTTCATTTCCGGTGTCAAGAGCGCGTGCTGGTGATGCAATGGATTCTTACACAGTTTCTGGAGCCACACTACTCGTGCCTGCGCAGCTTCCCCTCCCTTTGGGAAACGGTCGCCACACAGCGCCGCGATAGAATGCCACACAGGAAGCCGCCGCTGCGTGGGGTCCATAAACTGAGCCGCGCGGGCGACCACCGCACGAAGGAGCTCGTCGTCAGCCGGCAGCTCCACTTCCGTGTACGCGTATCGTGAGCCAGACGACGGTGCCGGCGGCAGCACAGTTTCGACTTGCTGTTCTGGATTTTGCTCGACCGAATCGGCAGAACCATTATTTGCGTTCTCGTTTTGGTTCTCGCGAGACTGGTTCCCGTGTTCTGAGGCAACTGGTTCTCGTGACCGCGAGAACTGTTCTTGATCCATAATCGTGGTCTGCGTGGGTGTAGCGACAGACTGTTCGTGGTCACTGTCTTGTTCCTCATCGAACTCGAAATCAAACTCCACTTCGCTCTCCGTCTCGCTTGCGTCGCCCTCAATCATGGTTATGTCCTGGTCCTGGTCCTCCTCCTCCTCCTCCTCCTCCTCACCAACGGCAGCATCGCCGCCGGTCATGCGCTCTACCGGCAACGAGAGGTCCGTCTCAAGGGGTACAGTATCGTCTTGGGTTGTCGTAGCTGCCGGTGTTAGTGAGCCACTGCCGTCGTTAATATTGTCGCCGACGGACGTTTCTTGACCACCATTGACGCCAGTCGTGCGCTCTGCCGACAGCGAGAGGTCCGTCTCAGGGGATACACTACCCTCTTTATTTGACGCAGCTGCAGGTGTTGGCGATCCACAGTCACGCAGATTCCCATTGCCGTCGCTGTTGCTGGCACCCGCGGACGTTTCTTGACCACTGTTGACCTCGTCGGCGGCGTCGTCATCGCGTTGGTCTGTTGGGCTAGTGGACGCATTCAGCGGAGATTGGCCGTCGTTAGTACTAGTTGTAGCAGAACTACGTGGGACGTGCTTAAAGCGGCAGTTGTCGCCATTGCGGCATGTGCCCTGCCGGAAGAACTTGCACGGCGGTCGGTGACTGCGCCCACCCATTTTCGATTGAGGGGTATCAGATATTTCCCCCCAAAAAACCCAGCAACATGCAAAACACTGTGCCCTTGTAGCGGTACACTGTACCATAAATAAGGTACATTATTGGAATTGATTTCTGCGACATGCTCTACTGTTCGAAAAAGTCGGAAGTGTACCACATACAGGGTACACAACTTGGTTTTCACACCAGAATGACGGCGCGAGAGCCGATGATGTCGCGGGCAACACGGGAACATCGCAACCACGGGGAAACGCAGTTTCTCGAGCTACCGCAAGTGGGATGGACAGCACACTAGAGCCACGCGCATGTGAGGAACTTGTAGCTCCATTGGAAAATGGAGACGAGCCGTCGAGCATCGTGGAGCTACGCGGAGCCGAAGGTTCAGCGACAACAACAACGCAGGCCGATGACGAGCCCCAGATCTTGGATCTGGGCGAAGAGACAGAGCCAGAGAGTGACGGTGAAGTCGAATTGGTGCTGGTAAACGGGGATCTTGTACAGCTACAATCGCCTCGGTCAGTCGGCGATGGTGCGCAAGTCGTGGATACGGAACCCATGCGAGAGCTAGAACAACTCAACGCAGAACAACACCAAGAGGACGAAAAACAAGAGCAGAATGCTCTCGACGCAAACACCAGCGAGCGCACGCAGCGTGCTGCCTTGGCACACATGCAACAAACGCCAGCGTCTACCAAGGGAGCACAGTTTGTTTTTGTGGAACTGCCTGGCGACGAGATCTTATTGCGTGCGCTAGTCGCACGTGTGCCGCAGTTTGCGAATCCAGCCACGCCAAACCGGTTAGTGTGGCACGACGTCGCTATGGCGTGCGGTGGCCGCTTTGCCAGCGGCATCTCGGCGCAGCTTCGTGTGCGGTGGCTGCAGGGAGTGTCGTTGGATCCGTCGCACCACATGCATTCCCATTTGACCGAGGAGCTACGCACTCTGATCACGCAGTACAGAGACGCCAGAGCAGGCCACACCGTGCAGCCGCCAGCGAGTTTAAGCCAAAAACGACCACTAGAGGACGGTTCTCTGGAACCACCAGAAACAGCGTGTGAGGAGCCAACGAAACGACTGTGTCTCTCGCAGCCACAACAACCACCACAAGACGCCGACCGCGACGGAGTTCACAACGCCCACGACTCGACGGAATCCGCTCGTACCAGTCTATCACCAGCAACTAGACGGGTCTTGCTAGATATGGCGCTGGAGGAGAAGACCATGCTCATCGTGCTCAAGCACGCCCCGCGTTTCGCGACCGTTGAGCGAAAGATGGAGGTGTGGGACGCAATCGCAACCGACTCGCACGGCCGATACAAGACTGCAATGAGCGCACGCATACGCACGATGTGGTTCTGCAGGGTGGTACAAGACCCATCTCACCACGAGCACGCCAACATCACGCCACGATTGCGCGAGATGGTCCACCAGTTTCTCGCATTGTACTCACAGGATGAACGCTGCGTCCCATTCAGCACCCGGGACGATACTGACGCTTCGCCATCGGCAAGCCCGAGATCTACGCAGCAAGCAAAGAAACGCACCAATAACCCATGGAAGATGGTGCATGCGCCGATGGATGAGCTGCTCATACAGCTCGTCCTGGAGAAGCGGCCGTTTGCGGCTGGGTCAAAAGAACGAACAGTGCGCTGGGTCGAAATCGCGCAGACATTGCAGAGTCCATATATCCAAAACGGCACAGGCGGACAGGCACGTGTACGGTGGCTCGTCAATGTGATGCAGAACGACGCGCACAGCGAGCACGACAGGATCACGCCAAAGCTGCGTAGTCTCCTAACAGAGTTTCTTCAAGCCACTTCGTCGCTCGAGACCGACTCGCCCAAGAACAACGTGGGGTCTCGAAGAGTACGGCATGGAGGCGAAGGTGAGTCAAAGAAAGAGGAGAGTGACGACAACAGTGGAGAGGAGGAGGAGAAGGATCAAGAAGACGAGGACGACAACGACGAAGAAGAAGATGACGACGAAGAAGAGAATTCTGGAGCCACGATCGCTATGGCACCGACCACAAGCGAGAACGAGGTGCTGCTCCGTGAGATCCTGCGTGTGCGGCCGTTCCATGTGGAGAGGGGAGGAGGCACGGCACTGTGGCGCCGCGTCACGGCTACCGTGCAGCGCACGCTCGGTTCCAAGACCGCGTTCCCCACGAGCACGTTCTGCGTGTACCACATGAGGCGACTTTTGCGCGTGGTGCGCAATCCAAAGCTTCCCGCACGCGCGTCTGGAGCCACAATTCCGCGCCACCAACTGGAGATGCTGACACTCATCGACACGCTCATCACGACCAAGTGGCCGCTGGTTGACTCGCATTTGACGAAACGGCATCGCGCATTGCTCGACGACGTGGCAAAATCGCTCAAGAAGCCGCGAGTTGTTGCATCAGAGGAAGACGACCGGACGTTGGCTGACGACGGTGGTGACGCAGAGTCCGATGAAAGCTCCGACGATGGTCTTGAGGACCAACTCCAGGAAGAGAAGAGGTGTCCGGGCCGTGGTGGGGGCGGTGGTGGTGGTGTGGGAGAGGAGCAGCGGCCGAACGAGATGTCCCCACTACGTGTTCGCGTGGACCACCGACGGAGCATCACGCAACGATCAGTAGTGACGCCACCACCGCGTAAGGCGACGCCGACCGAGCGACGTCACACTGGATCAGATGACGACACCGTGGAGACGGAACTAGACGATCTACGGGCGTCACTGGATATCCAAGTCAAGTCACTGCAGTCGGAAATCGCTACGTGTCGCGCCCAGTTGACGCTTCAAAACTCCACGGTGGAGCATGAACGCCAGGAGCACCGTGCAGAACTCCGTGCGATGATGGAGCTGCTGGCGACCGAACGGGAGACCCACAAGAGCGAAACGGAGGCGATGCTGGCGATGCTTCAGCGAGAACAGAAAGACCGCAAGGACGAGTTTGTGGCGATGATGAATCTGGTCACACGCTCGATGGCATGCGCTGCACCAGAGGCTTCGCTCTCGCCCGATGAGCCGACGTGAGTCGCTTCCCCTTTCTCTTTTTTTCTTGAACGGTCGCGGCTTGCTCTACATATTTGCTGCGTTGTTTAGTAGTCAGTGTCCTGCGTTTTTTTGAGATCGTAGTCGTTGTTGTAGTAGGCAGAATATCACTGCCCAGTTTCGTGCCAAGTATTTTCACACGTCGCAGACAAAGATACCAAATAATCACAATATTAGCCGAGATAGATACGCAGATAACCTAACTAGCCATGGGTACCCGTGCAATGGTACAGTTGCTATTTTAATTTTGGAGTAGAATACTGTAGTCCCTTGTTCACAAAATAATGGGGACACCATCGCGCTCCGGTGGCACCGCACTCCGTGAGCCACAGCCAGAGCAGCCTCCTCCAGAAGGCGCCGTATCTACAGCCGACGTATCTGCACTGGATCCAACGCTGAAGCTTCCAAGCGCCCACAGAGACGGCACTGTTGTATTGGAAAATGGCGTCAGAATCGAGGACGCCACCACCAACATGGGCGGCGAGACCAGCGAGCCACGGCAGCCAGAAGATGAACCGCAGATCTTAGAGATCGTCCATGAGACGGAGAGTGAGAGTAGTGAGTGTGAGGTGGAACTCGTGTTGGTCAATGGTGAACTTGTGCAAGCGCAACCGACTGTAGGAGTTGTCGGTGGAGAACACGAACAAGAACAAGAACAGGAACAAGAGCGAGAGCAAGAACGAGAACAAGAACAAGAGTACGAACAAGAACGAGTTGTTACAGCAGATCCGGAAGAGCGATTGCATTCGCACGAAAACCAGTACCAGAAACCCCGTCACGGTGCCGGTCCGTACGCGATCGTGGAGCTCCCTGGCGATGAAGAGCTCATGCGGACAGTGGTCGCGCACACATCGCAATTGGTTCTCGCGCTGCGCAAGCGGCCCGTGTGGGAGACGATCGCTAAGGCCTGTGGCTTGTCGCGTTTCGTCAACGGAGTGACCGCACAGTTGCGTGTCCAGTGGCTGCAGAGCGTGTGGAGAGATCCATCGCATCGCATGCACGCGCACTTGACGGACGAGCTGCGAGATCTTCTGAATCAGTACAAACAAGCGAGAGAGAATGAACCAACGGTAGCCGTGCTACAGCGTGCGCGTGCTGCGGAAGGAGTAGTGGAACCACCAACCAAACGATTTCGACGCAGCCAACGAGAGCCACAGCACGACCAAGACGCCTTGGTAGAAGCCGTGGATGAAGAGGATACTAGTACGGCACTGGAAGAGCCGGCCATGGAGATTGTGCTCAAGTATGCACCTCAACTCGTAACCGCGGAGCGCAAGCTCGCCGTGTGGGACGCGATCGCGCGCGACTGCCACCACAACCACACAGACAACGAAAGCAATGGCAGTCGCATCAAGTCGCGCACAGCGTGGCTCTGCAAAGTGCTGCTGACGCCCACGCACGCCAAACACAAGACGCTTTCGCCTCGACTGCGGCAATTGCTGCGCCAGTTTCTCGCATTCGATCCCTGGACAAAGAGCCGCAATGGTTCCACCCACATTCTCACTTTGGAAGACGAGGACGATGGCTCACCAGACGTGGCAAATCCAGCACGTTCGACGCCAACGCGTCGTCGCGGCCATGCCTGGAATCCGTGGAAGACAGTGCAGGCACCGATGGATGAATTGCTGATGGCGCTCGTGCTGGAGAAACGGCCGTTTGCATTGGACGGGCAGAAGAAACAAGGCACGTGGGCGGAGATCACACGGGCATTAAAGACGCCACAGATCACGAGTGGCATGGGCTGCCAGGCCCGTGTGCGCTGGCTCTTGTTTGTGTACGAGAACCCCACTCATGATGAGCATGACGAGCTCACATTAGCACTGCGCGAGTCGCTGGCAACGTACTTGGAAGCGTACGCGCCGTTCCAGGCTGATACCTCTTACGCCAAACAGCGTCGTGCGTTGCAAGCCGACGGATCCATGCGTGGAGAGATGACTCCAAATTGTGGAGCAGAGAGTGAGGAAGAGGAGGAAGACGAGCGTAGCGAACAAGACGACGAAGAGGAGGAGCATGAAGACGACGATACAGGTACTGACGCAAGAAACGATAGCGCTGCCACGACCCGCGAGAATGCGGCACTGCTGCGTGAGATCTTGCGTGTGCGGCCGTTCCATGCCAAGCAAGGACGAAGCGCCGCGCAGTGGGACGTTGTCGCGGCCCAGTTGCAGTGTGAACTGGGCTCCACGACCGTGATTCCCACGGGCTTGGCGTGCCTGTATCGAATGAAGCGACTGCTGCGCGTGGTTCGCCGTCCCAAGAGACACTCGACGCGTGTGCTTCCACGCATCCAAGTGGAGATGCTCACGTTGATTGACAGGCTGCTGCACACCAATTGGCCGACCACGCGGACGAAGTGGGTGACCGACCGCCATCGCGCACTGGCCGTCGAGATTGAAGACATGCTGCGGAAGGCGCGACCTGCTCACGACGAAGAAGACGATCCAGACGAAGAAGACGATACTGGATACCCAGGGCGTCGTGGTGACGCCGCTGGTGAAGGAGCAGCTCACAGCGACGTGCCGTCGTTGCGCGTGCGTGTGGGCTTGCGACGGCGTCTCCCTCCACTGCCAGTGGTGACGCCACCACCAGTACACAACCACAAACCGAATCGATCCAGCGAACTCCAACTCCTAGACGGTGATGAAGACGACGCTGCGATGGTGGAGATGGAGCTGAATGATGATCCACGCGCGTCGCTGGCTGTTCAAATCCAGACTTTACAGTCGGAAGTCGCGACGTGTCGTGCCCAATTGACGCTCCAGGGCTCCAAGTCGCAGTATGAACGCCAGGAGCACCGTACAGAGCTACGTGCGATGATGGGGCTGCTGGTGAGTGAACAGGAAACCCAGAAGAACGAGACACAGGCCATGCTGGCGACGCTCCAGCAAGAACAAAGAGACCGGCGAGACGAGTTTACGGCCATGCTGAAGATGGTCACACAGTCCAAATAACTCAACTGTTGTTGTTAGCTTTGTAATTATGCTGTCTAGTTTGGTAAATATATATGTTTTCGAACCATCACGTTTCCCGCGCATACCGGTATTCGAAAAACCAACAGTGACTGAATGACAAAATGGTGACGATTATGCGGGATGATGCGCCCTCTACAACACGAACGCAGCAGCGCAGGGCCATATCGTGCTCTAATGCCGATACATCGGCGACCATGGAGAAGCCACGCTCTCGGCAGGGCGTTGCGTCTTCTTTCAGAACGACCAGCGCAAGTGGCGCCAAAATGCGTCGTCACCACGTGACGCCAGGAGACGAACAAGACCAAGAACAAAAGGAAGAACCGCAGGTGCTGTCCGTATTAGACGACGAGACGGAACCGGAATGTGAAGGCGAGATCGAGTTGGAGCTCGTCGGTGATGATCTGGTGGAAGTGCAACCATCACGACGCGGAGACGGTGGCGGTGTAGAACATTTTTTGCCACTAAAAAATGTTCCTCCACAAAATGTTTTAGCAGAACAGGTTCCAGCCGCAGAACAAAACCACGGCAACGCAGAACAAAAAGATCCCCTGGAACTGCGAGAAAAGCCAATGAAGACCCGCCCACGAACGGCATCATCTCCGAGAGACCCACACGACGCTGCGGTCCAGGCCAAGGAGCCCGTTCAAATCCAACCCCAACAACACGATACGCCCACTACAACCCACGACGACGACAACCGCGATGATCACGACACCACCACTTTGCAGCCACTCAGTTTCCCTGTCCTTCCGACCAAGTACCCGCCGGGCGTGCCGCGCATCGACGCTGCACTGGAGGAGCAAGTCATGGAGGTCGTGCTGCGCCACGCGCCGCTCATCGCGGCGGCGAAATCGAAAAAGTACGCCTGGAATGCACTTGCACGCAACTCGCGGGGCAGATACCCGAGTGGTCTCAGTGCGATCCACCGCATCGCGTGGCTGCGTGACGTGGTCTCGCTGCCTGACCACCCAGCGCACAAGAACTTGACACCGCGGCTATGTGAGCTGCTGCGCCAGTTTACCGCATTCCAGCCGTGGCTGACCACGAACCGCAAGAGACCAGGTGAAATATCAGCGGACGAGATAGAGGAGGAGGAAGAGGAGGAGCAAGAAGAGGAGAACGAGGAGGAGGAGGCGGAGGAGGAGAACGAATTGCCCAGGCGGAGGCTGCGCAAGAATCCGAGGTTCACGGTACACGCGCCACGAGACGAGCTGCTCCTGCGACTTGTGCTCGCAAAGCGGCCGTTTGCAGAGAAAAGAAGCTACCAAAACGCCCAGATCTGGGCCGAGATCGCACGCGCCATACAAAGCCCATTGGTGCGCGACGCCGCGACGGGACTCGCACGCGTGCGCTTTCTCACGAACGTGTTCGAGACCAAAAGCCACAGCGAACACACCAAACTTTCACGGACGCTGCGTGAACTGCTGACTTATTTCCACGCGTCCGGCCAACTGCCTCGCGAAGACGACGACGATCACGATTCCATCGAATCAAGTGAAGCACAAGATGAGGAAGGAGAGAAAGAGAATGGGGAGTCCACAGAGGTGCTGGTGGAGCCTACAAGCTACCACGACACGATGCTGCTGCGTGAGATCTTGCGCGTGCGTCCGTTCCACAAGCACGGCAGGCAAGTCACCGCCAAGTGGGAGCGCGTCGCACTCGCATTGACGTCGTGTCGTCGCCAGCTCCGTGGAGAAAAGCCGCGCTTGGTGTTCCCCACGGCACGTGCGTGTGACAAACGGCTGCGCCGCCTGCTGGTTGCTGTGCGGAATCCCACAAGCCGGTTGCGTGTGGAGGTTCTGGATCACCAATTGGAGATGCTGCAGCTCATCAATACGCTGATCCAGACCAGGTGGCCGAAGACTGTGTTTCGGGAGACGGAGACACACCACGAGCTCAAGCATCAGATCCACTCGTTGCTGAGCAAGCTGCATGACGATCACGAGTCTGAGTCTGAAAATGCAGAGAAGGGTGAGGACGACGAAGTGGAGGAGGAGGAGTACGACAAGAGGCAGCTACCGCGGCGTGTGGTCGGACACAAGCGCAAGTGGAGTCGTGTCCAGCAATCGAGAGACACGCAGCTACTTCGTGACCAAGTCGTTGCATTGCAGAGCGAAGTGTCCAACTTGCGTGAGTCTTTTGCGGGTGAACTGCAAACACTCCAGTCGGAAGTGGCCAAGTGTCGTGCGCAATTGACGCTCCAGGGTACACATTTCGAGCACGAGCGGCGCGACCACCGCCGTGAGCTGCGTGGTGTGCTGGAGATGCTGCGGGAAGAGCGAGAAGCCCACACACGAGAGACGGAGAGGCTCCACAGAGAGCGCACACAGGAGTTTGCAGTGCTGATGCGTGCGATCACACGGTCGTCGACGTCCTAGGAGCTGTACACTTGCTTGGAACCAAGATTAGTAGAGATATGGCTTCAGACCAACACTCCCTCTGTTCCACGGTACCATATTGTTGGTACCTTGTCTTTTGGATCTTTTGAGGATGGAGAGACCACCACAGGACTACTACGTAGTAACGAACATGCGTGGCGCTATCCCCTCGCACAAAACGCATGGCCACCACACAAAGCTAGCGGTAGATGAGGAAGAGCCACAGGAGCTGCAGGTATTAGAGGATGAGACGGAGCCCGAGAGCGACCGGGAGATCGAGTTGGAGCTCGTCGGCGGCGAACTGGTGCAAGTGCACCTAGCAAGTCAACACGTTCCACCTGTGGAACATTCTCTTGCAGACCTAAACCAATCATCTCGTCGAATGCCTCCAAACCAACGAGAACAAACGTGCGCTCCGGAACAAGAACACAAACGACAACGCCACAACACAGGGATTTGCCTTCCCAACCTGCCACAGAGGTACGTACGGCCATATCACGACAAGACGGTGGATGCCGCAGTGGACGAACAGGTCCTGCGCATCGTGCTCCGCCACGCGCCTACAATCGCATTGTCCGAGTCCACAGCCAGCGCATGGGACGCAGTCGCCCGTGACTCGCGGGGCCGGTTCCTCACGGGCATCAGTGCGTGCACACACACGGCGTGGCTGTGTAAAGTGCTGTCCCGTGCGACGCACCCACAGCACGCCAACTTGTCACCGCGTCTGCGAGAGCTGCTGCACACATTCCGACAGTTCATCGGGCCGCAGTGGCCCGTTCTTGGCCAGTATAGTGGCACAGACGACAGCATCGCAATAGCCACCACGGGACTGCAAAGCCAACGACGACGACGACGACAGCCCCGGTTCTCTGTGATGGTGCACGCATCCAAAGATGAGCTGCTGCTGGAGCTCCTGATCGAGTGGTGGCCGTTCCTGGCGTTGCAGAAATTTGCCACAGTGGAAGGATGTGATCGATACAACGACACGTGGGCCGATATCGCCCAGGCGGTGCGGAACCCGCTGGTGAATCGTGAATGCGATGCACTGGCGCGCGTGCACTTTCTCACGCGTGTGCTCGAGACGCCAACGCATCGCGAAAACGGCGCTTTGACGCCCACGCTGCGTCGACTGCTGGCCACGTTCCATGCAAAGTACGCCATCTACCAGGCTAAGTACCGACAACATGGGGATGCGGCGAGTGATGGTAAGAGTAAAGCCACGACCGCGAACGAGCCACGCGAGTCCAGTGTACTACGAGTGACCCAGCAAGACGCCGAAGCCGACCACGCAGACGACGTGGAGGCGAGCGTATTGCTCCACAAGACGAGGACCGGACGGGAGGACAAGGCCCCTGGTGATGACAAAGAGAGCGGCAAAGACCAAGAGGAAGAGGAAGAGGAGCAGCAAGGAGAGCAGGCACAAGGCGTTTCCGTGGGAACCAAGCGCAAGCGAAGTACTAGTAACCTACAGGTGTGCGACGGAACGCCATCACCACCCCACGCGATGATCTCTCAATCGCAGCTGCTCCTCGACCACGTCTCGGCGCTGCAGAGCGAAGTCACTGCCTTGCGTGAGACGTTTGCAGACGAGATGGCAAAGAATCGTGCGCAACTGACGCTCCAGGGTACACATTTCGAGCAGGAGCGCCGCGCCCACCGTCGTCAGCTACGTGGTGTGCTGGAGATGCTGCGGGAAGAACGAGAAGCCCACACGCGAGAGACCGAGCGGCTCTACACACAGCACACACAGGAGTTAGCTGTGCTGATGCGTGCGATTACACGGTCATCGACGTCATAGGAGCTGTACAGTATAGCGTAGGAGGAACGAGTTGTGTACTGTACTTGTACACTATTTGATGTATACATGGAACAATTACTTGGACGCGCATGGGGACGAGTATTATGAATGCGTGCCAGCAGCGCTCTGTGCTGGTTGCTGGGTCATGCCCTGGATCACACTGAGCATCGCCATTGTCTCGCGCGTGTGCGCCGCTCGCTCCTGGGTCAGTATGTCCATCATCGCACGCATGTCTGCACGCAGCTCCCGCAGCTCCTCACGGTGTTGCTGGCGCTCACTCTCAAAGCTAGCGGCCTGGCGTGCCACTTGTGACTCGAGTGCCGCTACCTGTCCTTTCACACGGCCCAGCTCCCGCTCTCGGTCTCGTCCTACTGCATCGTTCAGTGTCGTGACAGGCGATTGGCGGCTTTCTGGGGACGCTGCTGCTGCTGGTGCTGGTGCTGGTGCTTTCGTTGCACAAGACGACGTCTTTTGTCGCTTTGTCTTGGTTCGTCGTCGAGTGGTCTCGCTTGTCTTTGCTCGATGGCGCTTGGCTTGCGGCGACGCGTGGCGATCTCCACACTCAACGTGAGACGTTCCACCGTCGGCGTCGTCGTCGCCATTCGTGGTCACCACCAGCAGCGTCGAGGGTTTGGTGACCTGCAAGTACGCGAGCAGCATCGCCCGCAGTGCTGGCGTGATCTTGTCGTGCTCGCGATGCGTCTCGTTGCTCATCACTTTACAGAGATGCGCGGTTCGTGCCATCGCACTCAAGCCACCCGAGTATCGGCCGCGCGAGTCGCACGCGATCGCATGCCACACGGCGCGTTTCGACTCATTAGAGCCGCTCGCCAAACGAGGCGCGTGCAAGAGCACGATCGCCATCACTTTTTCCTCCAGTGCGGCATCCAGTGGCGCCGCTGGTGCATTGCGCGTGGCCGTGAGGTTTGGGAATTGCTCTATATCGCAGTTGTCGCCTTGCTGGAGTTGAAATAGTTGGTGCTGTAGCCGTAGCTCTTGGCGTGCGGCTTGGAACTGACGAATCAGATCTTTTAGATCGAAGGTCAACTGCGCATGCTGGCGGTGTGTCGTGCAGCGAAGCACCGTCGCGAGCCACGTGACTCGTTTCTTTACCAGCAGCCACGGATCAATTGGACTCCTAGTATTTGTTAACGGGAAGCGCTCACTGTACGTCGCTGCGATGGATTGCCACACACTCATGTGTGGCGGCGCGATCTTTCTGTCGGCAAACTGCGGCATGTGCGCGATCACGACGCCCATGAGAAAGGAATCCTGGACCGGCGCCACAGCGCTGTGCGGACTGGCAATGCGGTTGTTTGTCGAGGCGCATCGGGCGGCTTTCTCCTGGATGCGCCGCTCGCGCGCCGATACCGTTTTCGCATGACTCGTACGAGTACCGGTAGCTGTATCAGTTGCCTGCTGGCGCGGACTGGACGGCAGTGCAGCAGCGTCGTCGTCACTGCCGTCATCGTTCTCGTTCACGTCTTCGTGCACGGATTCGATCTCAATGCCATCGTCGCTCTCCGTCTCGCTGTCCACGTCCACATACTCGATGGTCGTCGCTCCACTCATCCTGCAGTAGCTGCCCAATTTGAGTGGCCATTTTCCAGATATGATTTGGGTACAGTACCATGATTTGGGTACAGTGTACCACTTCCAAAAATATAGAACAAATCTGCACATGTCACAGATTCATCACCAGCACACCACTGTCAGACCACCACCACACTATCGGTAGTACTATCATCGGCGATAGATGCGGACGAGAGCGACGGCGCTGCGATCGTAGACGTAATAGACGGCGATAGATCCACTGATGATGGTGATGGTGATGATGATCCCACTGGCACTGGCACGCGCATCATCTCTGAGCCACGCTGTGTCGTAACTAGCTGGAGCAGCGCTGCGATTTCATTGGTGCGGCTGTCGTGTTGCCTTTCCAACAGTCCAAGCATCGTCGCCGTCTCTTTTGCACGCGACTCGCGCTCTCGTGAGAGCAGCTCGACCATCGCGCGCAGATCTGCGTGGAGAGCGCGCTGGTCTTCGCGATGGTCGCGTCGCTCCTGGTCCAGTTGGCTCGCGTGGCGTGCGACTTCCGCACGGTACGTCGCGAGTTCCGACTGCAATGCGTCGACTCGGCGTTCAAGCGACTGAGGAGAAGACGTAGGGTGGTCCTTTGCCTGCTCTGAGGAGCTGCTCTCTGTGGGCAGCTCCCGGTCTGGAACGTCGTGCGTGCGCTTGCGCTTACGAACCACCATCAGCACGGACGGCTCACCGTCGTTGTCTTCCGCCTGCTCGCCATTTCCACTCTCCGATCGTCGAATATCTCCATCGGCGTCGGCAACTACGTCTCCGCGTTCTGGTAGAACGAGATCACACGGTGGCTCGTCTTCTACGACGGCTTGCTTACGGACGCTGGCAATCACAGTTTTGTTGGATAGCATGGCGGCCTTCCTCTTCCGTGTCTGGTACGTTCGTCGTTTCTTGCCAGATTTCACAGCCACAGTCGTCGCTGTCGTTGGCTTGACAGGCAATTGGTCAGTCGTGGTAACCGCGTGGTTCATCGACTTCCACGGATGGAATGCGAGGAATTGAAGCAACGTATCACGCAGCGTGGGCGTCAGGTTGCCGTGCTCGCGGTGCGCGGTGTTGTACAGCACTTTGCATAGAAACATGGTGTGGACGCGTGCGCTTGTTCCTTTCGTGTACCGTCCACGAGAGTCGCGAGCGATCGCGCGCCACACGTCAGCGCTGCGCTCCGTCGCCAGTCGCGGCGCGTGGCGGAGCACGACGCCCATCACTTGCTCTTCTAGTGCGACATCCAGAGGCGCGACGCGTCCTGGAATAGCAACCAGCGGCGGGAACGACACAGCCATGCTGCAATCTACATCGGCCACGGTGCCATCCTCACCTGCCACCGTGCCATCCTCACCCG
>JAADWC010000142.1:0-17462 GCA_023336095.1 Pythium pectinolyticum | reverse complement strand
GAGAGAGAGAGAGAGAGAGAGACAGAGAGAGAGAGAGAGAGATGCAGGTAGCCATTGCGCTCGGACACCCAGCACGAGGCAATAGCAGCAGTGAAAAGTATTCAGCACTTCGAACACATATACTGCTAACGTTATCGGTCAACTGGATCAGTAATTCGTGTACCACCACACTGATTCAGTAAGGTGGCACACGTGGCATACAGGAATGCCGACGGTCATCGGTCCTGTGCACTTTCTCGCAGGCATTGGGTGTTTCCTGGACAGACGGAATCGATTTCCAAATCAATGAACGATGCCATTTACAAATACCAAGTAGTTTCTGCAGGATATACTTTCGTGAACAGCAATCATAGCCAGATCGTGTCACGGGAGTACACTGGGAGCCATATGCGTTTACTGAAAAGAACTCGCCGTTGCAAGGGGTGATATTAGCCTGAGCTGGCCTCGTTATTTTTGCAGTTATTATGTAATGTTTGACATGTCTTGTATTTTTTGAGTTTGGAAGCTAACACATGCTGTTGAGATTGTTCGGTGCGCTTATCAATACTACGTAACAACAGGATACCAACCGAGTAATAGATCCGATTGGTTCTGTTTCTAGCTTACACGAGGAGGAAGCGAACTAGCTAAACA
Source organism: Pythium pectinolyticum (assembly GCA_023336095.1). Lineage (NCBI taxonomy): Eukaryota > Oomycota > Peronosporomycetes > Pythiales > Pythiaceae > Pythium > Pythium pectinolyticum. The sequence goes on along the minus strand of JAADWC010000142.1, from coordinate 16,829 downwards.
GCAAGCTGGAAGTAGAGAACAGAGGCAGTGTCTGCTGTCACAGAGCAATGTCTCGTCACGTAACCGTATGTAGCAATCTGTGTACACATATCATACGAATTGGTACAGATGGTCAACACCACACCACTCCACTCCACTCCACTCCACTCCACTCCACTCCACTCCACTCCACTCCACTCCACTCCACTCCACTCCACTTTAATATGGAGATTTATGTATCCCCCTCTCATGTAATCTAGACACTCCATGAGGTAGCGCAGCCTAAAGTATGACATGTAGTTGTCGTCTGCATCGGACCACGTCTCACCGCTCAGCATGAACTTGATGAAGAGCAACGCGTAGATACCACAGTTGTGGCCGTCCGACATGCGTGGACCACTGTATGCTTCGTAAGTCAATTGCCCAGATAGCTGTGGCTCTACCGCTACGCGACACACAGCTTCGTTGCAGGAATTCGAAGGGATCGTAGGTGGACGTCCACATCGATCACAAATTTGTCGGAATTCACACAGCCGACAATGTAGCGCGATCCGCCAGCAATGCAGTGGTATGCGGCTGCGTTTTTTCTCTGTACATCACGAGAGTGTACGAAGCTGGGGTTGATCACTCCCGTCCCACTGTCGGTGTGGGCAATTTGCTTAATAGCAGCAACGACGGAGGTTTTGTTGAGAATTTGTGTTGAGAATTTGTGCCGGTAAATGCCACAAACTGTGTACAAGAAACGGCTTTTCCATCAGCTAGACTGTCTCGCACGTTCATGACCCAGAGTGCTCTGAGGTGTTGGTCCTAGGCAGTCCAGCAGATCAGTAATCAATAAAAGTATGTGTACATGTAGCACGGTCATGATGCGACTCACTTCGTTTTCTTCTAGCACGTATTTGACGGAATCCATTCGAGGAAAGAGTTGCGGTTTCGTTCCGCTATGGATTGTCGCCGGCTCCAGTACGATTCTTACGTAACATGCATTTACCTACGATATCACACAGTGTCAGTGGTGCTCGCCACCAAAACCAAATATTCCAGCACGTACCAGTTCTTGAGCTTGCTGTACCGAGTGTTGGCTGCTCAGCGTTGACTGGATCTCCTTGAGTGTGACAGGTGCCACTCGCTTGCCATCAGCAAGATTGCGTGCCATTACACCGACACGCTTCATTCGATTCCGCTTGGCTATGATACCTGCTTTCTTTCTGGCCTGTGCCTTCACCTTGTTAGGTTTGCAAACACTGCCTCAGCAACCTCTGGATTGTTTTGGTTCGGGTAAAGCATCTGCATTTGGCTTTGCTTGTCCTTGGGATCGTTCGCCGTTACCGGCCGATACGAGATCGGGTTCGAAATTTGCCGTGGCTGGTCGATCAGGTCAGAAAGCTCCACGGCAGCAAGCACAGCCCCTCTCTTGAACGCATCGATTGTGTTGTCCACGAAATGGCCCATTTGCTCGTACCGCTCTGTTTAAAATGAGGCAACAATGCTGGCCAGCTCGCGCAACTTGCTCAGTATTGTCTTGTATTTCTCCCCTCTACCCATTTTCCCGACTGGTGTTGTTGTCGCTGTTACCATCGTAACATCATTGCGAGGAAGAAACACGGCGGATGTGTCGTTGGAGGGAGAAAGAACTGACCAGCGCGGGTGGAGATGACGAAATGGTATTGTTGTCTCAAACCGATGGCACTGGATCCCCGGTAGTAGAGGACGTGTCTACACGACAGTAGCTGTGCTCGCATCAGCATGCAAGTACAACCGAAACTCTACACGACATTCTTATAGTCAGATACTCCCATCACATTACATTGGCACACTCCTATGATCGTACCTCGAGTAAGATCGCGTATGCGGTTGCCGCGTCCTCGCTTCGGCGAAGTTCAACTTGCGCGCCCAAGTCTCTGATTGAGTAGTGTGTAGCATCTGAGATCGCAATCTTGTATTCATCTTGCACGACATGACCAAGGTCAGTTGCATACCATACCACATATCATTCGTTCATATACAACTCACCAGAACCAAGTCGAACGTATACCGACTCAGGACGGACAACAACTTTTGCAAGCTCGCGAAACGCCCGAAGCACCCCCGATGCGGCGTTGGCCAATGACGCTTATTGTTCACTGTCAGCTTCAGCTTGCCCCATTGCGACTCGAGCCGATTGTTTGTGTGATTCCCAAGATGGGGCATGTTTTGGCGGGAGTATGCGGTCCATTTGCCACGACACGAATCCCAATTTCTGAGTGAATACACGTAAAACGGATGGGCTTCGTTGTTGTGGAGGAGATGTAGTAGTAGAAACTTGTGGTACTCGATCGTGGTGTTGCTTGAGTGCATTGACTGCAATAAGTCACGCACGACCTGCCTTTCCTCTTGCGTTCCTATAACCAGCGTGTTCACCTATCCCAACAGACCGTTTTATCATTGCGAGTAGAATTGACATGCATAGAATCTCTTACCATCTTCGCTAGATACTTGTCGACGTAGTACTTGCAAAGGAGAATGCGACCGTGTTGGAACTCTTCTGTCAGTACACCCGTCTCCCCGAAGTGCGTGTCAATGACGAAGACGCGCACGTCATGCCACGTGCGGTTATTCTTCTTGAACGTTTTGATCACATCACGCATGTTGTCTTTAGTCTCCCGGTGGATGATCGAGTGCTGAATGTATTGTCCGTAAAGTATCATCGAACAACTGCAGTTACGCATTGATCTGAAGGGGATGCATACCTTGCCAAGCACGTCCATGGGCATAAAGATGAACAGGAAGCACCCGTTCTTGTCTGTGTCGTGAGTGGAATCCAATAGGACGACTTGTAGATACGCCGTTGCGATCGGTCTCATGGCTGCGGTCCGGGTGATAATCGACTCCACAATCTTTGTCTTCTCGTCCACATTGATACATGCAACGTTTCCCGCTCTCTCGCAGAACGCTGTGAGCAAGGTCTGGGTTCTCTGTGGACTTGTGGTCACTCCATGCTTCTCTTTCTTCATTCCCGACAGCAGGTTCTGGATGTATTACATGTGAGTCTTTCGATCTACAAGCATTCGTCTAGTGAGATGGTGGTCGTGAGACAAACCTTAGGTGAGCAAACGTACTGGTCATCTTGCGAACGTGATTTGAAACGTTTCTTGCCTCTCCACCCTCCTTGACAATCTCGTCAGCGCGAAACAAAATTGCTGGATCGACAATGCGTCGATGCGTCTGTTCTCTGCGTAGAACAAGCAGACGATGCTGTGGACGTTGTGGTTGTCAAATCCTTCGGCTCTCACGAAGATGTACCAGTAGCCATCATTGGGCTGACCTGTTGCATGGACAGCGACTGTGCAGCCGACGTAACGAATGCCGTGGCCTGTGCGCTTGCCGACCCCACGCGGTTTGGTCGGAATACCATGCATACATCGCACTGTTTTGGAGAAGGTCAAGAACTTCTCTCGTATGAAGACCTTTTTCGCATTCGCCGTGCCTTCGATCTCTAGATTGCGTGACTTTACGCTCTTTGTTGTTCGGGTGGGGAACAGTTGGAACGTACTGACCGCAAAACTATTCAAAGCGTTGTCGGAATCAGCCCACAAGATGAAACGCCTACCAAACCCCTCAAGGAAGCCGCCGTCCCTCGTATCACGTGGTCCACACTTGGTCAAGATATCGTCGAGCGAAGGAGCCTCCTCGCGTGTGGATTGTGTCGCTGCTCTCTTCAATGGTGGCAAATCTATTGTCGTTTTATCCAGCACCGACGGGTTGGTCGAAACTTGGTTTCTTTTGAACTTCATCTCTTCTTCGTCAGACGCGTGTGTGCTGAAAATGCGAGACGGCACTGGAATCGGCGGCGCGCTCATGGCCGTGCTGTTGTTGGTGCTCGTGGGCGCTCTCGTGGCGGGCGGCGTGCTCATGGCCGTGCTGTTGTTGTAGTTCTTGGTGGACGGCGATGGAATCGGCGGCGTGCTTGTGGTTGTGCTGTTGTTTCTAGTGGACGTCATCGTGATATGCGGTGCGTGCATGGACGTGCTACTGGTGGACATTCTCCTGATTGCGTTTGGCGTGCCCTCGCTTCCATGGAAGATGGCTCGTTCGGCGAGTGCGCGGCTTCTGGATCGTCGCATTTTGCTTCTTAGGTGGCTGTTACCGTCACTGGTGTGGAGTGAAATCTAGAGTAATGGTCATGTGTCCATGTGGGCACCAGTTTTGTCACAGATGGAACCTACTGTGTTACATATGCATCTGTAGCAGTAGCCTCGGCGGAGAACTGGGAAGACCTAAGCTATTCAGGTTAAAATGGAAACTGTTACATTCAATACAATCCTACACCTACTGTATGTATGCAAACATGCTGCAGGGACGCCACAAGTCCCCGCAGCCACTCAACCCAGCCCTTGTTGGTGATTGGTCATAAACCGGGATGATATCGTACCAGGTATCATCCAATCGGGTGTTCCGCACTCATGCGGGAGTAACGGTCCAGTTAGGTTCGCTGTGCGGGTGCGAACCTTGCGACCAACTGTCGCGTGTACCAGGAGGGCCGGTTAACACCACCACCCCGTTAGACGATGTCTTCGGACCTGGGTAAAGGCACGTCACAGCTCGGACAACTTGAAGCAAGCTTCAACAAGCTTTTCAGGAGGACCGTTCACAATGTCGTTTGACGAATTCATGAACAGGGAGTGCGCAGTACGCCCTTCCATGACAAGCAAATCTGCAATTCTAATCTCGGGATCGACGTCGTGGATTCGCGCAAAAGTTGGATCGGTTTGTTGGCCCGAAGAATGATCGACTTACGGGATCATAGTGCCCAAGTACTGTCCATGTCACCTTCAAAACGATATCTGTACATCACATTGTGTTGTTGAACATATCCATCATTGCGAACAGGACCAACACAGTCGGCATGATGGAACGCAGGGTCACCAGAAAGCTGGAGCAGACGTAATGTTTATACTAAAGGGATAAGGGCATTGCGTATAGCTCGGTTGAGATGCCTATTTTACGACTCCGAGCTGACTGCCGAGATGACTACCGTGACCGTGGCCCTACACGTGTGAAGTTTATCGGGAGCGTGAAACCCGAAGTCCACGGTAACATCAACAATGTGCTGTTCAACGAAGGCGCGGACGGCAGGTACATTCTCATCTTCGATAATAACATATAGCCGCACCCCAAGCTTTTGCTCGCGGTAATGTCGTTTGTCTTTTCGGAAGGTGAGGCCGTGGACGGCGGCGGACGACAGTATCGGACGGTATCTCGTGGAACCGCGTTCCAGATATATATTTCATCGTCGACAACTCGTGATGTATGTCGATGATTTCCAATCGTAAAACCCGCAACAGAACACTATTGGAATTTCCGATTGTATGTCCACGACATGTCGAGTCATTACATTGTCATACATACACGTGACGAAACGGACGATCACAACATTGTTACACCTAGCCCTGTGCAACCTGAGCTCTCTGAGCGATTCTTGTATATAGCAAATTTATGCAGAAAAAGCTAAACTGCACTTGTGTGAAGGTGCGTCCTTCATGTCGTATCCTCCGACGAGAGAACACTTTGAATGTCGGAGGATATTTACCCCTTGAGCGCGGAGTGAAAAAGTTGCCACCATCTTCCGAAACCCTAGGTGATCATATCCTGTATAGGTTTAGGTGCTCTATACAAATACTAAGTATCCCGATATCCTGTATGGATTTGAAAACCTACCCCTCACCCAGTTCGTCTTCAATAATCCACTCTATCCTGTATACTTTCGCCCGCGTTTTGTCCAGACGACTCTTATCCTGTCCCCAGACAAGCATAAACGGGGACAACGAGCATGATCCTCATTTGTATCAGTGCTCAATCATAGAGACTTTTCCACAAATATAGAAAAAATGGCATCCAATGGACATCGGGAGTGATGGTGTGGAAACATCCATACAAATACGATGTCGTTGAGGACATCGATATCAGCTGCCGGCAGCTGTTGGTATCAGCGGCAGCACCATGATGGATGATGAAAGCATGTCAGGAGACATTCCAACCACTCATTCTCCGTCCACCCGGAGCTCAAAAATCGCGGAGGACGTTTTCGACCATTTCTCAATTGACTAATTGAACGAAGAAATGGACGAAAGCTTCCTCCGCGATTTTTGAGTCCAGGCCGAATATACAAGATAATGACGGGATCGATAACACGTAACCTGGATTCGTCAGTATATAATCGTAGAGCTCAGGAGCTGATGATGAATACATGTATTTTTGCAACCACAAACGATGAATGCCGCGCTTGGAGCGAGACTCATGTGATGATGACTCGTCTAAAATCACAATCTTGTTGTTCGTCTCCTTCCTCGTCCTCGTCACCAGCTACGTTGTCATCATATTTCTCATCTTCTCCGTCGCCTTCTTCTTCTTCGTCTATATCATCTCCTGCCGTCGGGCTGTGGCCGCGGTCCTCGTGCTTTTTACCCTCTGACTGCAGCTTGGTCCGTCGTCTGCATCTGCTTCCAGCTGCAGTACACTTCAAGTCTGTATGGGACGGGATATGCAAGAAAACGTTAGCTGGTGAATACAGTATAAGCGGACTTGGACATAAAAAAGAGAGCACCCGACTACAATATGAACTCACACTTTCGCACCTGATCCAATACGCTGATGGTGCGCAGCACAGCGCGAAGAGTTTCGTGCCTCACTTGTGTTGTGTATCCTTCATGGGAGATGGTATGAATATATTTTGATTTATAGATATTCAGCCGCGGGGGCGGTACTGGATCTACTGGCCGTCTTGTGGGAGCCGGAGAAAGAGCAGGCTCTGATGATAGGGAAGCGAGAGTTGGCACGACGGCAGGAGATACTGGATCCGGAGTTGACACTACATCAGGAGGAGCTGGAGCCGGAGCAATCGACGAATCGACTGCTGGCTGTAGAATACAAGATACGGATTAGACACCAGTGATCGATATTGTGGATTATCATGGCTAACGCACCGGCCTCGGTTGGAGTTCCTCGGTACGTGGCATCCACACCTCGTCGTGGAGTACTCGAGGCGCTGGCTGCGATTGAAGCCACCCTTCGCTTTGCTGCCAGGGTTGTTGGGGGGGACGGGATGAGCTACTGGCGGTGGAAGCGGTGCAGCTGATCGCACTGCACTAACAGATCGTCCTGACAAATTCGCAATAAGTGTGAGAATCAATCAAACAATAGTGCATCCATCTGCAACGTACCACGTGACGCTGGGGCTATCGTGTACCCCATGATAGAGGAGAGGGCTATGCTCAGCTCGCCAGACACATTTGCTATACACAAAGAAACATTAGCGTTCAATTCCTCCCGATAGCACTCACGTAGATCTCAACAGTGTACCTTTTCACATACGCTACCACAGCTTAGGCGCCAACTAAAACATCCACATCACGCGCATCCTTGTAGGTCTTGCCAAGACGGATATAGAGCCACTCCCACCAAAGCCCGGCGCCGCCCTGTCCTTCCGACCCAGCTTATCGAGTTCCTTCCAGAGGCGTTCATTCTTCTTCCAGCTTCCTCGATCGTGCCGGTTTCAAAAGTGTGGGGGCAGCAACGAGTGGTGGTGGCTTGCCACCTCCCAACAGCTCAAACCCCCATAAACTAATTTTTGTGAAATCTCGTCAATCGCCTCTTCTGCAACATGCACATCGCTGTTGCACAGTGGTACAGAAACCCTTACCCTACTTGGCTCGAAAAAGCAACAGAAACATACAAAAATCAAGTCTAACCTCGCTTATCCCGGAGAATACACGATAAGCTTTTGAGCTTAAACCGGAGAATACAGGCGTTCGCGCTCAAGGGGTTAAGCTCGTGCATCGATATGGATCTGTGGACTTCAATGGGCACATTGCCAATTAACCACAGCTCCCGGTAACCATGCTTGGGGGCTCGAAGTCATCTACGTAGGAGACTACGGCATTTCTGTGAAGAAACTTCCAGTTTTTGTGGTGATTGACATGATTCTATGTCGTAGCTGGGGTTCCCGTGCGTGTGATGAGGAGACCTTCTTGGTAAAAAGAACATGTCGCACAGTAGTGATACCAAGCGAAAGTATCCAATACAGTGTGTGCTTATGTTGCGGCTGGTTGGCGAGTTCGGTGAGGAAGTGAGGTGAAACAGCAGACTCACACTTGGCCACTGGGAGTTCAATTTGTAGAAAATTTCCACCAATCTGCCAACGATCTGCCATACCCTAAAAGCTTCGATATATTTTATCTGAACGGGACGGATCCGACACATCAAGACGACATTCATTCATGTAGGTCTGGTGTGCGTTTCTGCGAGTAGATATTGGCATTTTCGGGTGCTGGTATGCGCATGAAGCCACGAGCAAACCTTGATACACCGATCTCACCATAAACCGTGTTGAATACATATATGTGGACCAAATGACTGGGTGCTCATATTTGGATGGCTTTATCACTTCATAGTTTTCACTTTCGTTTGCTTCCCTGCGATGGCGAATGCTTCCATATACTTGCGCTTGGCGATGATCGTTGCGGATACATACCGCGCCGCTCCCACGTTGGCTCCCAGTCGAAGAGAACCCACTCCTTGCCACCCTCCACTATGAAGTCCAGCGACGTGCGTACGTTGAGGAGCTTCTCCTCGCGCATTGCAAGCACGACGACCCATTCCACCTCTCGTCCACCACCGGCAAACGACGCCTCCACGTCCGCACGAATCATGTTCTTCTGCTTACGCTTGACCAAATGTAATAATGTAGACAGTACCACCTGTGACTCTGCAACTAGACGGCGACTGCTAGCTTGGCGGGTTCGCGTTCGAAGCGGCCAGCACGCCACGACGGATCGACGAGAAGGTTTTGACGCTCGCGCAGCTCAAACGTTTTATACAATTCTTCCGTCAAGTTTCCCGGCCTTGTCGAGTTTGCGTAACACCTTGAGCGTTATGCGGCACGTGCGAGCAGCGATTCCGCTGTCAGCGAAGAACGCATGCGTGGTTATAAACCGTCGCGTTGCCAATCTCTAGGGCTGAAGTCTGAAGCCGTGATGTCGTACGCTCCCGCAAAGCGGGTCATGAAGCCGACGACAGCACACGCTCCTTTTTGTTTTGGCGCTCGAGATCCGACATGTCGTACCATCGCCCAGCGTACCAGCCGTGCCACGCGTCGATGAGAGTCATGCTGGGAGCCTTTCCCCCAACTTTTGGCTTGGGTGATGCCGTATCTTCCGCCTCGCTTGGTTCCTGGCAACTTACCGCGTCTGCAGTGCGCGTGTATAACTTCCCAGCCAGCTGCACTGCTACTTCTTTGAAGCAATTCGACAGTGCCAACGCAACGCCCGCCATTTCTTCGAGAACAGCGGCGTGCGACTTGAGCAACGCGATGTCCAACGGCTTCTTCTCTTTTGCTTCACTGGTACCAACGAGCTTCGCTGAGGATTGGCTATGCCAGGAGCTCTTCGTATCTCACGCCAGTGTTTGTCAAGGCCATTTCCACACGTCTACCAGAGGTGGGTTGGTATCGAGGTTCTTGAGAGCTGGGTGGGCTTGAAGACATCGCAGGCTGTGGTATTTGCCGTGAGCGTGTTGATGACTGGAGTTGAGCAAGGTTACTGTCTGATGTTCTCGGAACGGAGCAGATTTGAATACGTGGAGCTCTTGCTTTTTGAATGCTCCTAGCCATATTTAGCGTACCGACAAAATATGTCAGGATGTAGTCGACAGTGGAGTCTAGGGTCTCTCAGTCCCAGGATTGGGTAAAAGAACCATAACGTCGTCATGATTGGCTTAGCGTCGGTACACGTGCGTTAATCGGACAATACTCCTGTATTTATCGGGACTGTGATAATCAACATAGATATACTGTGACCGTCCTAGGAGCTTCGTTTGTCGCAATTGGAAATTGGGAATGAAGAGTGGTCAGTTTCCAAGTAGATGTGGACCACGGAAGGGTGCCTGTGTTTCCGGACCGCAAAGGACAGTGAAAGCCAGGCACTATCTGTTCTGCAGTGGAAACCAAAAAAAGGAGAAGAACCAGTAAAGCCAGCGCTGCCCAAGATTTCATGTCCGTGATTCGATTCCGTCGATGGGCATGTCGCTTTGTGGGCGCGCTCGAGGTTTCGAATGGGCTCGGCAGGAGCGATTGGAGCGGACCTGTGTACGCCACTCTCAGCGAACCGAAGCAACCTCGCACAACGGACCCAGCCAATTTCCTGCGGGATGTGGGCGAGCTGGTACCTCCAGGGAAATGCAAACATATTGTGGTCATGCGCCATCATGATGTGACTCTCTCCCCCCGTCGATTCATGCGTACGTGAACACGCCGGTGTGGGTCCCGTATTGGCGTTTGACGAACCTGCGTTGGGACCATGTCCCGGGAGCTGCACGAAGTACCGCTTTAAAAAATTCATATTCCCACGCATGCGTGCTTCTTGGCGACGCCAGCGAATGACATGAAGCTCGTGGTCCGTACGCCTGGCGTTTCCAGTGTTGTTGAGCGCTGGGTTATCGTTTCGCATCCGGCGTGGAATTTGGGGGTGATATCGACTTTTGGTTGAGTCTGGCTCTGATTTCCTGTGTATATTTGCGCTGCGCCGCCGTCGACACTCCTGTGATCGACGCCGACCCGCTCGTCAATCTCACCGACTGCACGACCCCCGCAGTGGAGTTTCGCCTGGGGTACGGACATATCATGGCCACGTCCACCATCGTGTCGCCGTTCTGCACTGGATGGCCCACGTTCTCGGTCACTGCTCCATTCGACCCAAACAACGTGCGATCCCAGCTCATGATCCGATGTATCGCGTTGACCCTGGTGTCAGCGCCGCGATCGACACCGGCACGGCTGGTGTGCCGTACCTTACGCACCAAAGGGCAATAATGAGAGCGATCCCAGCGAATTGTGCATACTGCTCGCTTCGGACACGGGGCCAAGTGATTGCCTCCGCTGTTGGTGATCTCGGCAATTCACCGTTCGTGAACCGCATGACGATTCACTGCTGCGCCATGACGACGCCGTACTCACGGCTAGTACAACGGGCTCCGCCCGGTTCTTCGAGCGCGTTCCTTAGGTTCACGGTGTGGGCCTTGATACTGTGCGATCGTTACGTTCATGTTGAGTCGTTGTGAGCCACTGGTCCCCACCGATCAGCCCGTCTATTCAGGAGAAATTCCAAGCACGATGGACTTCCACGGGCTCTATCCTTCGTTCGTCGCTCATCTCGTGCTCATTTCGTGCAACGCCGGTGGAGTAACTGATTGCTTCCTGTCCACTTGTCTGCTCATGCCCTTACACCCTTGAGTAACGAGTTGAAACCTTGGATCACGGTATTCGACCCGGGTGTTGCGTGCCGCCATACAGCAGCCCTCTTGTATTAAAGGTCCGGTGCCTGTTGCTCTGTTTGATCGCCCTCTGAGGCGCACAGATCGGCTAATAGTCGGACTATTCTTGGTTGGCGTACCCTGTGCAGCTCGTCGATCCGAACAGAATCCATACGGAACGCCTCCCAAAACTTGAACTTCTTTGTGTATGATCCGAGGGTGGCGGATACCACTGCTGCACGCTTGAGTTGGTTAGCTTCTTCTGGAGTGTACCCGGAGTACATCAAGCTGGTTAGTTACACTGTGTACGTCGTACTGCGCAACTCAATCCATGCTCTCCATGTCGCGAAGTGAAGTCGGTACCGAGCTTGAAGTATCACTCACTCACCGATCGGAGGGTTGGCTTGAACAACTGGATTTGTATGCCGGCAAACTCATTCTGGAAGACCGAAAACAATGACGTAGTGCGTAAGCAGTGGTTCCTGATGGAACGCATCGACGATAGCTGCAACCAGAGCATACCCACGATAGCGTCGACACAGATCGCGAACGCGCTACACGATGGACACATGCGGATCCGGTGTTGCGTCCGGTGTCGCGTTTGCGTCCGTTTCATCGTTGGCCGAAATTACCAGTGTCGTCTTGAGCCCGTGGATGATGCGATGCGACATCCGAGATGGACTAAGACATCGTTCTCCAGTGCGAAGGCGCTCAACTGGAAGCCTAGCTCAGCCGCCTTTGTAGCCATTGTGGCGACGATGCACCCATCAAAAGTACTACCCAATCAACTTAGACCCGCTGTCAGCGCCATCATAGTTTGCTGAAAAGGGTCGTGCCCTCTGCGGAGGCCATGTCGGAGCGACGACGCCGCTGCGTGCGATGTCGCACACCATCTCGAGCTGCGGGTATGCTAACAGCTGCTGCCGGAGAGTGCCTTGTTGGAGGTCTGACCTCTGAGCGTGAGCGCTGGATGCTCACGTCATCGCGGCGAACTTGATGCACAAGCGCTTGTTGGGGAATCAATGCCTACCAATTTCCAGCCACATCCAAACCATTTCATACCATGTCCCGACCATTTCCCACCTTATCCAATCATTTGCATACCCATTCGCAACAATTCGCAACCATTTCTCATGCAGTAAAACCAATCCCAACAATTTATTAATCAATCCCAACCAATCTCCAACCAATCCCAACCAACCCCAACCATTTCCGAACCATTTCCCAACCCATTGACAACCCTCCCCTACCAATCCCAACCGATCCCAACCAATCCCAACCAATTCCAACCATTTCCCTACCAATCCCAACCAATTCCCAACCATTTCACAACCATTTCCCAACCATTTTACAACCAATCCCAACCAATCCCAACCATTTCCCAACCATTTCCCAACCAATCACAAGCAATCCCAACCATTTCCCTCCCAATCCCAACCATTTCCCGACCAATTCCCAACCATTTCCCAGCCATTTTACAACCAATCCCAACCATTTCCCAACCAATCCCAACCATTTTACAACCATTTCCCAACCAATCCCAACCATTTCCTTACCAATCCCAACCAATTCCCAACCAATTCCCAACCAATTCCGAACCATTTCTCAACCATTTCTCAACCAATCCCAACCATTTCTCAACCCTTTCCAAACCAATCTCAACCATTTCCAACCATTTCCCAACCATTTCCCAACCATTTTACAACCAATCCCAACCAATTTCCGATCAATCCCAACCATTTCCCAACCAATCTCAACCGATTCCGAACCCTTTCCCAACCATTAACCAATTCCCAAGCAATCTCAACCATTTCCCAACCATTTTCCAAGGGAGTTGATAACGACAGGTGGAGTTTGGGTAGTGGTAGGTTGCCAATCGTGAGACCAAGTCAAATCTCACATAGTGAGGACAGACTGATGGGGCAGTTTTGCTCGGTACAGGCGCAGACACACATATCGTCACGTTGTTGAAGCTAGATGTATCATCAGTCAGGGCCCTCAACCACTCCGCTACGAATTGTGACCACGACACCAGCAAGAAAGTCAACAGAGATCGCCACGGAACGATAACCAAACATCTAGATGGCGCTTGCTGCCAGCGAGCTACCACGCGAAGAGCTCAAGGCTGGCGACTATGTGAAGTACTACTCACTCCAGTATGTGTTTGGCGACTGGCGTGGCCGTCGGATCGCCCGCATTCTTTTGGTCGGCTCCGCGGAGTCAGACCACCCTCTCCGACTGAACTCCGGGGATCTGCTTGCTCTCACGGGCATGCTGAGACGCGTGTATCCCGTTCTTGACCGCGTTGGCCCGTGGCGCAAGCTTCGCACGTTCACGCTAGATCCCAGTGTCGTCGCCGGTCTCACGACGGCAAGTAAGCTAACGAAAATCTACGCAGTATTGTCACCGACGTATTCCAACAAGATCAGTCGTCTACGCCACCACCACTTGTTAGTTTCTCTCCAAAACGATGGTATAACGACTTCGGCTGGGAGCTGGTTGGAGAATCGGACGAAGACGACCAGTTAGACCACATCCAGCAGCCGTACGAGTTTGAGAGTCCCTCCGTGACGGAGTTTTTTCTGCAGCAGCCCAACATGTACGAATCTGACGACGACGGGGGGCTGCCAAATGCTGACGATGGCGTGACTGGCAGGGCCGTCGATTCGTTTATACAACCCCAGCAATGCGCGCCTGTCACCAACAATGCCACCATCGCATGGCCAGCGGAGGTGGTGGAGACAATTGAAAATCGGAATTCACACAGACTTCTCTCCCCAGATCTGGATCTGGGAAAGTGCGTGTGCTCGAGTACACTGACAGACCGCTTCTACAATTCGTGTGAGAATGCCGTGGCTGGTATCTTTTGCATCAACAGCAACTGCTCGAACGGACGGCAGTGCTCAAACGGAATTCAGCAGTGCATGTTTCTGCAGCTTATGAAGACCGCGAATGGCCTCGGAATCAAATGCGGCATGCACCTTGACCCAGACGAGTTTATGGGAGAGTACGTTGGTGTTTTGGCTACATCTATGGAGCAAGCAGCATCCAGCAGATACGCGTACAAGTTCGGCAAAAGAAGTGAGAACGATGACGTGGTGTACATCGATGCGAGACACTATGGATCGATCGTCCGCCACATGAACCACTCGTGCCAACCCAACTGCCAGTTTATCGAGATCCAGAAAAGGAGAACTATCAAGGTAGCAGTGGTGACATGCAGGCCGATAGTGGCAGGCGATGAGCTCCCTGTACAATACAATGTTGGAGATCTTGGGTTCGTGTGCACGTGCGGTGTAGTGAACTGTGTCAATAAACAAAGAAATTGAGAGAACTTGACTCAAGCAACATAATCATTAATCGTTCGTTCGTGCTGCACTCGTTGGTCGTATTGATAGCTCGTGTCGAAAACGAACACGGCGTGTTCCTTGCAGTCCACCTCCACGAAGCCGGGCTTGCTGCCGATCGTGGAGTCTGTTCGCTCCCCTGCTTCTGGGACTCTCTGGCTCGACAACACGCGCCGCTACTGGCGGACTGGCATTCGCCCGTGACACCCACCAATGCGCGTGAAAATCTTGTGGTACGAGTGATCCACCGGTGGTGGTGTATGCATGCAATATATGAATGCAAGGAAGACCGTTCGTTCTCGAATACACACCAGAGCACGGCCTTGATAACAATGATTTGCGCTGGTACAGATCGACACACAAAAGCAACGCGCGCTTGTGGATCAGACCCACAACTCGAGCGTACAGTCGGCCGCCTAGGCGCCGCTCCGCGTACACACCTGAGTTGGCGATGCCTGTGTTGTACGCGTTTCTTGACTGATCCCACCAGTGGCCCATCTTGTCGTGAATGGTGAGGAGATCGCCTTTAGATGAACCCAGCCACGACTTGAGCGTGTGGTGATATCCTTCGACTTTTGAGGTTGCTTGCATTCCAAAATGGAGAATTTGGTTGGTCCAACACCAAACAATTCGATACTTTCAAATATCAAGCCAGATATCATCGACATATTCTGCTTCGCTGGGCGAGAGAACGTGGAGCTGTAAGCGTCGCGACTCGTACTCCGCCACGCAAGTAGAACGAATGACGAGTAGAAAAGCGTCACAGAACGCACGATGCTGAGCAGAGTCGCGATATTTTGGCGCGCTTCTTGTGGATGCTGGGTCTCGCTCGTGAGGAAACGCATTCTTCCGCGCGTGCATTTCCACATCCTTGATGATGTGCCACACGCACAAAAGAGCGGGTATCACTGGGAGCTCCAAGCGCAGCGCCTGGATCAGCGCCAGATCTCGATCAGTGAAGATCGGGGAAATCGATTCGTCTATTTACCATAAACCTTTTGAGTGTATACATTGCCCACGAGTAGTCGTCGGAATTCTCACCATGCAGGAACACTTGTGCCACGTGGATGGTGGTGTTCATACCGGTGACACCAACAATATTGAGCAGAGGCATATTGTACCGGTTTGTACGGTACGTACAGTCCATGAGAAGCACGTTGGGGTTGTCACGATATATTTTGATCGCACCATTTTCCGCAAAGAAAAGGTGGGTCAGCTGATTGGCTCCATTCACTCTGTAATCGACGGCGCTCATTGTAAATGTCTCGCTTGACAATGTAGAGTGAAGGATGGTCTCTAGCAAGACGGGCCAATGTACCAGCAGGTAGCACACCGACACCTGCATCAGTCGCGATCGTCTTGCGCACAGCGTTGGTGTTGGATGCGCGACGGTGAACTGGATGGGCTGTCGGATGAGATGACGGCGTGTGGTTGTGTTGGTACGCCGTGCCACGATGCTCAATCTGCCAGAGAGGGCTGCCATCGTCGGCATGGATTTTGACAAGCCATACCTGCATGGCGCACTGGCACTGACGAGACGAGACGTTTGGACGGCTATTGCGCTCAGAAACGTTTTGGTGCTAGCGTGCTGCTCCGTGGCGGTCGCATCCATAGATGACATGGGTGCGCAGTGCAATTTTGGGGCCTGTAAATTCTGCCGGCGCCGCCGTGTTGATAGAGCTCTTGGCCACCACTGCGTACCCATGTGGCTTTGCGTACTCATTTAGCGCGGCCTGAGCCGCACTGGGCGACTCGAAACGAGAGTGAGGATGGCACGCCTTTCCCCAAAACGTGTTGGTGGGCATCAAAGTTTCATTGGAAGCATTACCGGATAGATGCTGGTGGTAGTCGTACTCGACTTGCTCAATCGAATACATGGCCGCTTCCTCTGTTCCATTTGCTTGTGTGAGTGGAGGCACTGGAGACCAAGACAAGTTGCACTCGTCGTCTTTGTGGTAGAGTGGCTCCACTTTCCGGAAGGTGTGAGAAGAAGGACCACGGTGAGCGCTCTGACCAGACGGGGTGAACAGTTCTATTTGGCAGAGTGTGGCAGGGTCAAGGTGAGCAGTATAACTGGTCGGGGTGAACAGTCTAACCAGGTAGTACTGTAGGAGGTGCATTTACATTGAGAGACAAAACAATAAATAAGTAGGATAGGGTAGTGGGGGTCACCCCAAATTAGCCCTAGTTTAGGGACCTATGTAGCCACCCTATTTAGGG
>JAADWC010000141.1:0-17498 GCA_023336095.1 Pythium pectinolyticum | reverse complement strand
GCTCCACCAACTCCAGAACCAACAACTACTACTCCACCAACTCCGGAACCAACAACAACACCACCAGAGACTCCGGAACCAACAACTACTGCTCCACCAACTCCAGAACCAACAACTACAGCTCTACCAACTCCAGAACCAACAACTACTACTCCACCAACTCCGGAACCAACAACAACACCACCAGAGACTCCGGAACCAACAGCGCCACCACAGACTCCGGAACCAACAACTACAGCTCCACCAACTCCGGAACCGACAACAACAACGACACCACCGCCGACTACCACCACTCCATCACCAATAACGGCTCCTACTGACACAATGGTTTCGACAATTGCGGGCTATGGGTCTTCCTACTCCAGAGTTTTTTCTGGACTAGTCGGAGTGGCTGTGGCATCCGAAGGGTCCATCTTCTTGAGCGACGAGAATCGTATTTGGCGTATGACAGACGGTAGCGGCACCAGTGTTTACGCAGGAAGTATGTACGGTGGATACGACAACGGGGCTCGCACGAGTGCGTCATTTGAGGCGAGTCACAGGTGGCTCTACTGTGAGCACATTTTCTTCATCATTCACTGCGGCCGATCTGCGAGGGATCGCCGTGGATTCCAGTGGCACTGTGTACGTCACTGGCGGGTAGCAACAAGGTGACAAAGATCACCTCGGCGGGGGTTGCCACCACGTTTGCTACAGTCACTGTACCCATGGGCGTAGCTGTAGACTCGTCTGGAACGGTGTACGTCGCGGATGCTCACACGATCAAGAAAATCACGTCCGGCGGTACAGTCACGGTGCTCGCGGGCTCAACAACGGCTGGGTTTAATGACGCGGTGGGCACAAACGCACTCTTTCGGACGCCAAAGGCACTCGCGATTGGCTCGGATGGGAACTTGTACATTGCCGACAGCGATAACCACTGTATCCGCAAGCTGACGCTTTCGACGAACGCAGTGACAACGTACGCTGGTGTATGCATGAGTGCGGGGAGTGCAGACGGATCCGCCACCACAGTGGCCCGCTTCGACTTGCCACGAGGGATCGCTGCAACTGCCAGTGGCAATGTGCTGTATGTCACGGATGGCGGCGACTCACAAGAACGAGTGCGCAAGATTTACATTGGTTAGAGTTTGGATCCAGAACCTTAACATGCTCAAGCATGTATTTCTGCTAAATCCGCTTTTGTGGTGTGGTCCACGTGATGATATCCTGAAAGGTCACGAAACCCCAAGTGACCTGTTGGCTGATGCCACCGAGATCATGGAGGTGTGGAACGAGTATACTGTCGAGGACGTCGCGAAGCACAATTGCGAGGCGGACTGCTGGCTTGTTATCGGACAAGATGGCGCAAAGAAAGTGTACGATGTGACGGCGTTCTTGGAAGACCACCCGGGCGGACCAGAGCTACTGCTCGACTTGGCCGGCCAGGATGCAGAAGACGAATTTGAGGTACGTTTGGTAACTGTGGTTGTCTCTCGTCGTGGGGCGGTTTAGTGAAGTCCATTTGATGGATAGGACATCGGACATTCAAGTGATGCACGCGCGATGCTGGATGAGCTCTGTATAGGCGTTCTCAAGGAAGAGCTCCACGCGCGGGTCCGTCGAGAGGCTCGCCAATTGGAACGGCTGTCGCTACTCAAGCAGCCAGTCGCAGCTCGGATACAGCTCACCCATCACCATACACACAAGATCACACACAACGCTGTATTGGTAGTCGCGTTTGTCGTGGCGTGCTTAGCGGCCACAATCGTGCGGTGGCGGCCCGATCTGTTGCCGTCCTGGAATGGCTAACAGATTTCACTTGGTGCTACAGTACCCTGTTTTGTGAACTTGCTTCTGTTTTATACACTCTGAAAACAACATAAATAACTGTATAAATCACAAACATCCCGTTTTAGTGACATCGAGGAATGACTGGTCAGTGGAGAAAGCTCATTTTCAGTTCGGCAACGACGATAGGAACGAACGTCACAAGCACTTCAGCAATGCACAACGCTTGGCTTGGCAAAGCGGCCTCCTGTAGAAACCTTTAACTCCTTGCATCGCACCCCACAGAGATTCACTCGGGTCTCCCCGTACGAGATGTGTCTTCTAATGGGTGCACACAGTAAACCTTTGCACACTTCGTGTGTGCGGAGGAGGACGCGCCTGCTTTCATTTCGATCTCACGCCTCCGTGGTCGTCATGCAACAATAGCGCTGCCCATATCCCCATAAAACAATCCTATACTACACTCGTCCACGAATCGAAAACAAATCGCAGTAGAACTCGCAGCCGAACGTTTCTTCACCCCACCACACCTGTACCTGTAGTAGAATTGCAACGATAATGTCCTGAGAAAAAATGAAAATGCATGCTCTATTTAGAAAAACGACGGTGAGAGTAGTTACTGCCCGCCGTTGGCGAGGCTGGGTGCAGCGCCCATGTACTTCTTGAACGGCGCGATCGGCAGCGCCACCTCTTCTTCTAATCGCGACAGCGGTGTGGACTTGGCCTTGTGGAAAAGCGACTTGGGCCGCGGCAGTAGCGTGAGAGTCGACACGGTGCCCTTGAACAACTTGATCGTACGCAGCGACTGGCGGCTCAGACTGTCCCACACACGCACAGCGCCACTTTCGTCACCCGAAATCAGGAATCCACCGCACGTGCTGACTTGCAGAGCAGTCACGCCGACTTCGTGGCCTTCAAACGAATCGGGAAGCTGCGCGTCGTGGCCCCAGGGCTTGGCGCCACCGTGAGCAGATCCACCAGTAGTAGACGAGATGATACGCGCCGTAGCGGCAGTCACGGCGCTGGCAGCAGCGTTCAAATCCACCGTGTAGATCTTGCCGTTGCCGCACCCCAAAAAGAGTCGGTGCTCCATGGCATCCGCCAGGCACACATTCACAAACGACGGGCACGTGATGCTGAAGAGACACTGGTTCGAGTTCAGGCTCCAGATCTTGCACGTGCGGTCCAGCGAGGAGGTGAATACGCGCCCATTCACGCCGCCCAGGCCCACGTGGATGCTCGTCACGGGCAAGACGTGGTCGGTCCACGAGACCAACGGACTGAGGCCCTGCTGGAAACTCGAGGTCACGTCGGGTTCGTCCAGCACGTCCATCAAACGCCACACGTGGACAACGGCATCCTCACCCGCGGTAATCACGTGGGAATCATCGGCCGTAAGCGCAATCGCCGACACGCCCTTGTAGTGCGCGTCCCAGACCATCACGAGCTCGCCCGTCTTGACATCCCACACGTACACTTTTCCGGACTGCGCGCCAGCGAAAAAGAAATTGCCGCACTTGGTCACGGCGCTCGGGCCCATCTTCTCGGCTGTGTGGCACTTGAGCGCCGGCATGTCCTTGGACCACGTCCACATATTCACGGCGAGCTTGCCGTCCTGGATCGCGACGATGTGGTCCGTGCGCGGCACGACTTGCACACCGGCGCGCGACGGTTTACAGTTCTTGAAGCAGTAGAGCTGGCCACCGGTCACGGCGTCGGCCACGAAGAGCTCATTCTCCTGGCTCGAGCCCAGCAGAAGCACTTGGTCTTGCAGCGCTGTCGTCGCCATTATTGTCTGCGCTTTGGCTTGATGCTGTTTTGGTGCGGCGCTTCCAGCCAATTG
Source organism: Pythium pectinolyticum (assembly GCA_023336095.1). Taxonomy (NCBI): domain Eukaryota; phylum Oomycota; class Peronosporomycetes; order Pythiales; family Pythiaceae; genus Pythium; species Pythium pectinolyticum. The sequence goes on along the minus strand of JAADWC010000141.1, from coordinate 13,885 downwards.
ATGGGGTTCCAAGAGGTACGAACCAACAGCATTGGTCGAATTGAGCGCATAGGATTGGCTGATATTCATCCTCAGAGGGGATTCAGGTCAATTTTAAACCAATCAACAGACGAAATGGTGTTATCAGATGCAGCTTGAATCGCATCATTCTGAAGGGTTTGTGAACCGCCCGGATAAGCACGGAGACAGAGATCGTTGGAGACAAGCGTTGGATTTTGCGTCTCAAATGGACTACAAGGGCATCGTCACGGCACTTGTGAACGCGGGCGCCAATACACTTGTCCACAGTCATGATCTTGAACTCTTTCCAATTTTGGATATTTGACCAATCAGCGGAGACTCCTACGTTCGACGAGCCCTGGTGTCGGGAGTCTCGGCCAGATCATCCTTTTCTCCTTGGCATTCGACAGACTCCTGGCTCGCATGGTTCAAATTGACGCATACTGAGACGCAGTATGTACATTGCATGATCAGTCAAACCAATGAGTCAGTCTCGGGGTACCGTACAGTTAAGTCCAGTTGAGTTTCCATCCTTGCAGCATCTTGGTGCCAGCGCCGGTGCAGAACGTGCGCCACTCAAGATCGACCAACGGCTAAAAGTGCATTACTCGAACTCGAGAGCTTCGACGTTTTCACGATGGAATTCACTAGACGGGGAGGAGCCACCGAGGGAGATGAGAGCTCTCAAGTAAATTTCTGAGGAGACCCCACACCCTGCAGTGCGCCGTGTAGGGTGCGGGCCGCACCCCACACGGCCAGGCCTCCCTCCCTCGTGCATTATAGAATTCGCCCTCCATCGCCATCAGTCTGCCTTCCACAACTGAGAGACCCACCGCCTAACAGTGTCGTTACGGTTCCAATCATCCATCATGCAAAGCATCGAGTACTTTGGCGACAACATCACTCGTCCAGCGCAAACCTCCTTCAAGGGAAACACCGCGCGAACCGAAGTGGAGAGAAAGCGCCTGAGCGTCGAATACAAAGCCGAGGCCTTCATGGGCGAGGCCAAGGCCGAAGCCAGCATCTTTGAGGCACGAGCGCGAGGACCAAGCGTCGGAACCAAGGCCCGCTTTGGCGTGGGCGGTGTCGGCGCTGGTGTGGATCTCACACTGGGTTCAGTCGGTGTGAAGACGGGACTCGTGGGAGTCGAGCTCAGTCCCAATCTCAACACGGGAGTGAACATCGGCGTCGACAATGGCTCCTTCCGGATTCTTGGATTCGGGTTCTCGCTCGCCGGCGATGGCTTGGCGCTCATGTCGCCACTGGGCAGTGTCTCGATCGGAGGAAGCCGTGCCGAATAAAGGATTGCAATGCCCCAGTCGTGATCGCCCTCAGAAGAAAATGCATGTACTCCAGTAGCCAGCGATACAAGATCCCCCAGACCAAGTGAGATTAGGTAGAGAGTATGTGATGCCCTTTACTATTCAAGTCGTTCAATGTATCCACATGCTGGTCGCTTTCGTACTCTTCCTGCTATTGTTTGCTACGACAATCCTAATGCGCATGGTCGTGGTCATGACTGTGGCTGTGTCCGTGGTCGTGGTCATGACTGTGGCTGTGGCCATGGTCGTGGTCATGACTGTGGCTGTGGCCATGGTCGTGGCTGTGTCCGTGATCATGATCATGGCTGTGGCCACGACCGAGTGCCGCGCAGTCGGAATTATGAGCTGAATTAAAGTCGGCGCCGGCGTTCACAAGTGCCGTCACGATGTGTTTGTGGTCGTTTTCAGTCGCACAATACAACGCCGTGTCGCCGTCTTCATCCGCATGGTTCACATCCACACCGGCCGCCACAAGCTTCTCCACGATCTCCAAATGTCCACCCACGGACGCCGATATCAGCGCCGTGACACCCGCGTGGTTGGCACAGTCGGCGTTTGCGTTCGCCGCGAGCAGCTTCTCCACCACGCCCGTGTGACCGTTTTGTGCGGCAAAGATCAGAGCGCTCGTGCCGTCACTAGTCACATGGTTGGCGTGGGCACCGACCGCCAGCAGCTTCTGGACGATACTCGCTTGGCCGGCTTGCGCGGCAAAGATCAGCGCCGTGACGCCCGCGCTGTTGGCGATATTCACATTCGCACCAGCGGCCAGCAGCAGGCCCATCACTCCAATGTGGCCGTCCTGTACAGCACGCAACAACGCTGTGGTTCCCTGCTTGTTGGCGTGGTCGGGCTTGGCGCCACCAGTGGGGGAAAGCAGTAAGCGCACGACACTGGCGTGGCCATTTTGCGCCGCGATGAGCAGAGGCGTCGTGCCGTCGTCCGTGATATAGTTGGCATTCGCACCCGCCGCCAGGAGCTTCTCCACCGTAAGCGCATGGCCTCGTTCTGATGCACAGATCAACGCCGTCGCTCCTTGGCTCGTCGCCAACTCGGTCTTGGCGCCAGCCGCCAGCAGTAGCTCGACGACACTCGTGCGGCCTTCCTGCGCGGCAAAGATCAGCGCCGTCGTGCCTCGACTGGTAGCGGTGTTCACTGTAGCTCCTGACGCCAGCAGCGTCTTGACAACGTCATCGTGGCCTTCTTTTGCAGCTAGCATGAGCGCTGTGGAGCCTTGGTTGGTCGTGTGGTCAATGTTTGCACCGGCGTTCAGCAGCACTTGCACGATGTCAGCGTGGCCTTCTTGCGCAGCGTACGTGAGCGCTGTGACACCATACTCGTGGATATGGTCCACAGCGATACCACCGTCCGTGAGGTAGTGTTCCACAAGCGCTACGTCGCCTTGATGCACAGATGCCAGCAGCTCCATTTTTGTTGTTTGTTTCTCTTCACAACAAAATGGCTTTCACCATTCGTCAAACAAAAAAATCCATGTTAGGTTTATTGCAATTGCATACAAACGAAAAAAGGTTTAATGCAAGACATATTTGGATGTTTTTTCGCCAATCATAGACGATATAGTCAAACAATTGGACCAATCATCACCGACTTTGCTGACTTCAACTTCATGACCTGCTTGAGCCACTGGATCTTGGTCTTGGCGGACATTCCCGTGCCCAATTTCGTAAGCACGTACTCGAGAATATCAATGTACCCGAGATGGCTGGCCAGATCCACGATCGTCCACGTGACGTCTGTCGCGTGCTCGCGCACAACCTGGACGTCGATCGTGGCCCCCAGCGGATCGTTTTCGTTCATTGCATCACACAGGTAGTTGTACACGTCGACGTCGCCCTCGCTCGCAATCACAATGCAAATGTATGCCAGGTTTTCGTGATTCTCCAGCAGTTCGACAGATACTGCGGGTGCCTGATCGAAAACAGAAGTGTCCAGGCCCATGCGGGTCGCCAACACGTCACCGACGTCGCGATATCCACGGTAGTACGCGTACTGGGCGGCACACAGCGTCTCGCGAGTTGTGGTGGTGGAGCGAAGTTGCATCGCCGCCACGGCCAGGGGATCACTGTCACTTTTGCTGTTGTTGTTATTGTCGACTTCATTGGTGATCCCGGCAAGAAGCTTTCGAAATGCAGTCAGCTCGCCCTTGCTCGCTTCGACCGCGACGTGGTAGGGGAACGTCTCGCTGGCGTTTTCGTCCATAAACACCTCCGTCTCGGAGCAACCAGGCGTTACAATGGAAGCAGTGGTAGTCGCTTGCATGGACGGCATCGTTGGTCTGGGAGGGAGCGTCGGCGATTCTTGCTCTTCATCTTGGTTGTTGTGCATGCGCATACTTGTAGCCTCGAGTGACGATAAGCGGTCGCGCTGGGCTGCTGGGTGGTCACCACTTCATTTCGCTTTGTGTTGTTCATAGCTGCTTGCAGATCATGGAGGATCCCAAGTACCATAGTCGCCTCCTTTTCAATGGCTGGCTCCATCGCGCGAATGTCATTGGACTGTTGAGAGCTTCCACCCACCTCGACGACCCAGCCGCGCGACTTGCATTCTTCCACTACTTCCGGGTGCTGAAGCAGAATCTCTTCTTTCAGAAGCGTCTCGAACTCGTCCTCTGGAATGGCAAACTTCTCTAATTGGCTTTTCACGAGCGGCTCCAGCACGGTTTCCCCGGTTTTCTCCGCCAAGAACTTTACAACGTCTTGCTCCGTGTACGCGTGCTTGAAGATCTCGATGGGATTCGCAAAATCGATCACTGCGTCACACGCTTTTGTCAGCAGTGGCGCAAATCCAAATCCAGCGACTGATGCCAGCAGTCCACACACCAACTTGGTCTTTTTGTTGGACTCCTCTTGCTCCAGTCGCGTCACGTACGACGTGCGGAACAAATCGAGCGCTTCTGCAACGCCCACGAGGTTGGACTCAGCTTGGGTAAGGCGTTGTTGGAGCTGCGTGAGTTGCGTGGAAAGAAAGTGGCCACTTGCTACCAACTGGCTCATGAGCTTCTTGCCAGCCGCTACTTGTGACTGGAGATCGCTCACGCGGAAAGCCATATCGTTGGCTGCTGTACGGTTCGCCATCACGAGTGAGTAGACCTCTCGGATACCACCCACTACAAGCTGCAGACACTGGTCATGGGCATCTAGTCGCCAGCTATTCTTGTGGACTCGCGTCTGGAGCTCCAGCACCCAGTCCGCACTTTGCGTGTTGATCTTTTCGGCCTGTCGATCGAGCAAGTCTTGGTCGTAATCGGTGATCCACTTCCTGCCTTCACAGTGACGAAGCACCCGTTTAAAGAACACGCATGCCGCATCGTGGTAAACAAGTTTGTTGGTGACCACGTGGCGCAGTGCGTTCAGCATCAGCGCACTGCAATTGGTTTGAGGCTCAAACTCACTCTCGTGCAGTGAAATGACGGAGATCAGCAGTCGGAGGTCGTACACGGACGTGATCAACGGCACCACTTCCAGGAGAGCCGCGGGATCTCTTGGTCCATTATTGCCCTGGCCACTAAGCAGCGCGAGGCATTTGGCATGGTACTGCTGGCTGTTGTGGTACAGCTGCAGTACGGCTCGCAGTTCCTCTGTTTGGGCCACGCTGAGCGGCGTCTTACCCGACAGCGATGTCACGTCGGTCGTCGCACCATGCTCCAACAACAGCCGAACAAGACTTGGATCTCCTCGCGCGCTGGCCAGCAGCAACGGCGATTCGCCCTGAAGATTCGTGGCATCCACGTTGGCTCCGTGGGTCAGCAATGCCGCCACACTGGCCGCGTTACCCGCGTGCGCGGCGTGGTGAAGCGGCGTGGATCCGGTGGTATCGCGTGTGTTGATGATGGCGGCCACTTCTTCTGTCGGAGTACTGCCACCGACCAGGAACTCGACGACGCCAGACCGGTGCGTGTGTTTGGCAGCGAGGTGCAGAAGCGTGGAGCCATCTTTTGCCACAGCTTGCGTGTTCGCGCCACACTTTTGAAGCTCACGCACAATCTCCATGTGGCCGTGGAAGGCTGCCAGCATGATGGGTGAGTTGCCGTGCTTGCTCAGAAGGTTGGGGTTCCCGTGTTCGGACAGTAGAAACGCGACAATCGCCGCGTGGCCGCGCTGGCTGGCAAAATGCAGAGCCGTCCGGCCACTTGCGTCGCGGTCGTCGATGTGGGCGCCGCGATAGCGGAGCAGCACGACCGCATCTAGCTGGCCGTACTTGGCAGCGACATGGAGGGGCGTGCGGTCATGGTGGCCGCGCGTGTTCTTATGTTGTCCGACGCAGTCACGCAGCGTCACGAGATCCCCACGCTGTGCAGCACTGAAAATCGCAAGCCGGGAGTTGTCGTAGCTGCACAGGAGGGAAAGCACCGCCGTGTTCGCTTGATTTCGGGCATGCTCCAGCGGCGTGAAACCGCCATGATCCTTCACTGTCGGGTTTGCACCGGCGAGAAGCAACACAGACACGACACGGTCAAAGCCAAGAAACGCGGCACAGTGGAGTGCCGTGTGGCCGCTCTTGTTCACACAGTCGATGCGACCACCGGCCACAAGCAACGCATCCACGATGGTGGCGTGGCCCTTGGTCGCGGCTGTCAACAGTGCCGTTTCGCCATCGTTTTCAGCGTGGTCCAGCTTCGCACCTGCCACCACAAGCTTCTGGACGATGCGTCTATGGCCTCGTTGCGCCGCCCAGATCAGCGCCGTGACGCCGTGGTCGTTGGCGTGGTGGACATCCGCGCCAGCCGCGAGCAACTGGTCTACGATCACCTCTTCTCCCGTCCATGCCGCGACCAACAGTGCCGACTCGCCTTGCTCATTCGTGAAATGGACTGCACCCCGTTCTTCCGCGAGACAAACTACCACAGCCGCGACGTTGCCGTGGTGCACAGCTTCGAGAAGCTTCATCTTGTGTCGTGTGGCGAAAATTGCGTTTTGAAGGGCCCCTCTTTCATCTCAAATCAGCAGCGTGGCCTCCGGTCGTACAGTACCGATGAGGCGGCTGGCCACACTAAATTCGAACAAGTGATGCTGAACACTGAACGGAAAATAAAGCCACAACCCATGCGTGGCGACGATGGGTCACTCACGCACTGGACTGTCTACTGAAGAGCTCTACTGAAGAGCTCTACATATCGATTGGAATCCAATTTGGATGCTCCAGAGATTTATCGGCAAAAGTGTAAACGTCTTTGAACATCGTCTTCGCTCGTTCTTCCCTTACCTCGTACTTCGAAGTATACAGAACAACCAAAGACAAAGAGTCTTCCGGTTTAGTAACGGTCCAACATTTGAGCAACAACAGTACGGTGGACGATATCTGGGAGGGCATCCCGGCTCAGGTTATTTGGTGGACAAACCGTACTACCGGAAGTGAAGGTTGCGAAAATGAGGTGAGATACCATACCCGTTTCCTCGTGCTGGTTTGAGTTGAGAGCTGTCGCATTCTCATCGCAATTGCGTTGTGCGCGACAGCCCCCACCAACCGTGCAGGTCTCGCCACTGTGGTGCTTGGAACATTCTTTCCACGCGTCGCTTGGATTCAGACGACCGTTGACTCAAGACTCCAGTTGTGTCGATCATCTGGGGGCCATTTTTCAAACAAAGCAGGGCCCTTGAGACTTCATGAATCATTCGATACTGTACCACGGTACAGTGCAAGTTGGTGCGTTTTTTATTATCACTCCAGTTATTCATGGATCGCTTGGATAAATGCACTGGCACTGCCAGCTGAGAAAGTTCACTTGGCACTTCAAGTGTCCACTGGATGTACCAGTACTACGTAAGTGCTGCACGCCTCTGCACGATACATCACTCTACCATAAGCCACAGTGACATTGGGGTCTATTTAGGCCAGGAAAGATGGTAATGTCGTCCTGTATGCTCCAATCGGGGTGATCTTCTGTTCATTCGAAGAGGAGATAATCATGAAGTTGTGTTCAAAAGCTTGCGAGTTGTTGTGGCGTATGTCGGCCAAAATATTGAACCAATTGAATTCCTTTTCGCGCATACTGTATTCTACATAAAATGTTGAAGAGCACAGGATTTGTATATTTACAGGCATATACAAGAAGAAAAAACCCAGACACTGTTTTTGAGATAATGCAACGTGTCTTTATTCTTCCTAATATACACTATTTATTTTAAAATTAATCAAATTGTATTATAATTAATTTTGTGGGTATGTAGAGAAACTGGATTTAAAGGCGTCAAGAACACATAGCCGTTGGATGCTTTCTGGCGTGTTGCCGTAACGGCGAGATGCCGTCGGCTACACGATTAAAAATAAGTAGAAGTCAACGATGAAAGATCTTGCTGCCTTCTTGCGACATCGACAATGTCCCATCGTTGCCAAAAGTCGCGAGCCATGGGGAGGCAGCTACACAATTCGCTTTTTGTCTCCGTATTATAGCAGCTCCGTGCAGACAAAAAAAAAGAGTTGCCACTAGCAAGTCTGACATTTATTTAGTGGAACACTAAGGCTCTTCAAGATGTCGTGTGGTTCCCTTTCTATAATATCTTAATCAACGGGGGAAGCATGGAGCTGTTGATGCCAGTAGTTCACTGAACTGTGTATAGCAATATGAGTTGTTCTTTTTTCTGTGCGAGAGCCATCGAGGGAGCGGGCAGATAAGTCTTGCTTAGTGTTGTGAGCCAGACGGCAAATACAGGAGGTCAGAAAGCAAAAAGCGCCCCAAGGAACAAGATGGATCTTCTTGAAGCTGTACAGCACGGCGACACGAGTGAGGCACTGCGTCTGATGCAAAAGCCTGGAGCTGTCCATTTCGCGAATGAACAAGGAGACACGGCACTACTGATCGCAGCATGGGCGGGCCACGAGGTGATCGTAGTCCAGCTACTAGCAGCGGGCGCCAATGTCCACCACACCAACAACCATGGCGTCACGGCGCTGATCTGGGCGGCGCAACGTGGCCACAGAGCCATTGTCCAGAAGCTTGTGGTTGCCGGTGCGAAGCTGGAACACGCAGAGAACGATGGTGAAACAGCGCTGCTGACGGCCGCGACTCAAGGCCACGCCGCCGTCGTGGACGCATTGCTCATGGCCGGTGCTCGGATCGACTGCTTCAACACCAGCGGCCACACGGCACTCCACTGTGCCGCCTTTCTCGGCTGCAATGATGTCGCGTATTTGTTGCTTCTCGCCGGTGCCAACCCGACACTGAAGGATCACGGCGGTTTCACGCCGCTGGGCATGCCCGAAATCAAGCGAACACGGCGGTGCTTTCCCTTCTGTGCAGCTACGTCAACTCACGGCTTGCGATCTTCAGTGCCGCGCAGAGTGGCGATCTCGTAGAGCTACGCCGGTTTGTCGAAGCGCACAAGAACGCGATAGGCCACCACAACCGCACGCCGCTCCATCTCGCTGCCAAGTACTCACGGACGGAAACTGTTCGGGAACTCGTATGTTCTCGCGCCAAAGTCGACGACCGCGACGCAAGTGGCTGGACGGCGCTGCACTTCGCCAGCCAGTGCGGCTGCGTGGAGATCGTCACATGTCTACTCAAGGGAGGGTGCGATCCCAACATTCTGAGCAAGCACGGCAACTCGCCAATCATGCTGGCGGCATTCCATGGCCACGTGGACGTTGTGCGTGACCTCTATGCGCACGGCGCGGATATGCAAGCTGTGGCTAAAGATGGCTGTACACTTCTTCATCTCGCTGCAAAGCACGCGCACAGTGCTGCCGTCGTCGAGTTCCTAGTGAATGGTCTTGGTTCAGAAGACATCGCTGCCATGATCAACAAGTGTGATGCCAACGGATCTACGCCACTTCACCACGCCGTGCGTGTGGGCAACGTGGCCACTGCGCTGTTATTGCTGACCCACGGGGCCAATGTGGATGCCACGAATCTCCAGGGCGAATCGCCATTGCTGCTGGCCAGCGCGAGAGGAGATTCAAGTCTGGTTCAGCTGCTGTTGGAGCACGGTGCGACCACCGACATGGCATCACTGTCGGGCAGGACGCCACTCAGCGTAGCCCAAAGCGAAGACATTCGAGCCGTGCTGCAGTTGTTCCACGACAGCCAGAAGTACCATGCGAAGTGTCTGGCGATGCTCATTCAGCAAGATGACGCTAGACCATGGGATCCGGCGGATCTAATGGAATTCGTGCCGTTGATCACGTCCGTGTACGACCTCCGACTGCTGATCTCCATCATTTCACTGCACCAGAATGAGTCGAAGCCACCAGCTAGCCCCCGCTCCCTCTTGCTGGAAGCACTAGGCCACGTGGTCGCTAAGGAGCTCGTATTCCATGACGCGGCATGCGTGTACTTCAAGCTGGTGCTACATCACTGTGAACACAGCAAGTGGATCACCGTTCACGACAAGAAATTACTGAAGCGCAAGGCCGAGAAGATCAACACGCAAAGTGCGGACTGGGTGCGTGAGCTCCAGACGCGAGTCCATGAGAATAGCTGGCGGCTGGACGCCCACGGCCAGTGTCTGCGACGTGTGGTCGACGGCATGCGAGAGGTCTGTTCACTTGTGACGACAAACCGCACAGCTGTGAAGGATCTCGCCACACGTGTGGGCGATCTCCAGTCGCACGTAGCTGTTGGCCAGCAGATCGTGAATCGGCTGATCGGCACAGTGAACGGCCACTCCGCACAGGTGGCGCAGCTCCAACAACGACTCACACAGAGTGAGACCAACCTCCTTGCCGTCGGAGACGCACTCGAGTCATTCCGCACGGCGTACGTGACGCGACTGGAGCAAGAGGAGACCAACAAAAAGCTCAAGCTTGCGTGTGGACTACTGGCATCCATCGCTGGGTTTGCATTTGCGCCACTGCTGACGACAGCGTGCGATGCCGTGATCGACTTTGCAAATCCCATCGAGATCTTGAACCACGCGTACACGGAGCAAGACGCGGTCGCGTTTCTATCGGGACAGCTCGGCAAGAACGTCATGGTGCCGCTCGTGAAGAGCCAACTGGAGAAGATGGTGATCCCAGAGGACTCGTTTGAGATGCTTCTGAAAGAGGAGATTGCGCGAAAGCATCCAGAGATGGTGGAGGAATGCAAGAGCCGTGGATGGGAAGTCGATGTGGGTGGCACTACGCAAATGGCAACCAAGATTCGAGCGGTGGAGCCGGCCATCGAGATGGAGGCGACCATGGTGCCAGAGATCGTCCGTGAGTTACAGGCGGCCTTGGAACAAGCGCGACGTGCTACAGTGGCGACCCCGTCCAACCGTGAACTGCAACGCGACCGCGTAGCGTCCCTCGAGGCTGCGCGCCGCGTGCGCAGTAACCAAGAAGAAGAACAAGACCAAGAGTTGTTGCTGATCCCGCTAAGTAACCAAGACGAAGAGGACGACCACGCGACTGGGGCGGCAGCTACCAACGATAAGCAGCTCCAGGCTTTGTCCATCGCGGCCGAGCCTCAGGAGACGGTGGTGTTTACGGACGAAAATCCGACCGAGTCGTTTCCGTACCACAGCGCCGTCCATGCGAGCCAGGGGGATCTGGCTGCGTTTGAGAAGGGTCTTGACGGGATCAGCAGCAAGTATGATAACAGCAACAGCAACAACAACGACGACAACAACAACGGTGGCACTGGCAGTGATCTCATGGCCGTGGCGGCGATGCAGATTCGCCCCACCACAACAACTCGTGAGACGCTGTGTGCTGCCCAGTACGCGTACTACCGTGGATATCGCGACGTCGGCGACGAGTTGGCGACCCGCATGGGCCTGGACACTACCGTTTTCGACCAGACACCCGCAGTGTCAGTGGAGCTTCTGGAGGACGACGACGAGTTTGCGTACATTTGCATTGTGAATGTGAGCAATGGCGATATCGACGAATGCCGAGACCTCTGTGATGCACTGGACGGCATCGAGTATCCGCTGGGGGCCGCGATCCACGCCCAGGTTGTGCATGAGCGCACGACCGATGTCACGTGGACGGCAGTGGAGTTAGCGAGCCATCTCGGGTACGTGGATATTCTCAAGTACTTGCTCAAGAAAGTGGGTTCTGGAATGTCCGCCAAGGCCAAGATCCAGTGGCTCAAGCGCGTTCAAGAGCGACGCCAGCAAGCTGAAGCTGTATAAGTCAACGGTGATTGGTCAAATTGTCATATCCGGTCGTCTATGATTGGCTCCAAGAAGTCATGTGTATGGAAATGCAATAAACCTAAATGGATTTGTTGGCGGACGGTGAAAGCTTGTTTTGTTTTTGAAGAAAAAAAACAAAATGGAGCTGCTGGTATCTGTGCACCAAGGCGATGTAGCGCTCGTGAGTGGATCACTATCTAGCGGACATAGGTATCCCTGTGAACCATATCCACGAGTACGGCGTCGCATGGGGTGGAACGATTTGTCTTGAAGAAATGAGCTACAGGCGGCGACCATCTTCCAGAAGCTACTGGCTGTCGGTGCGCACGCAGCCATGTGACCCGCATTGGTGCAAGGTCGTAGATCTTTGTCGCCCAAAACGCCCACAAGAGGGGGGGGTGCTCATCGCGCACGACGTTCACGTTGCCGTGGATGGGGGGCAATGCCTGCCTAAACCGCCATGATCTATCAGCGTTGGGTTTACATCGAGAAACAAAACAGACACGGCACGGTCATAGCCGAGGAAGGCGGCACCGTGGAGTTGCTCTTGTTCACATACCGGTAGTCGATGCGAGCACAGGCCACAAGCAAGTGAAGGTTGTGGAAATGAGTTGAGACATACTTCAAGCAACTCCGTACCGGTTTCCTCGCGCACGTTTGGGTTGGGGCCCGAACTTGGGGGCTGTCGCATTCTCATTTGCTGCTTCGAACATTCTTTTCACGTGTCGCCTGGATTCAGACGACCGTTGACTCAAGACTCCAGTTGCGTCGAGGGGGGGGGGGGGCATTCTTCAACAAAGGGCCCTCGAGACTTCATGAATCATTCGGTACAGTGCAAATTGGTGCAGTTTTTATTAAGACATGGAATGATTCATGGGATCGTTTGGATAAATCCACTGGCACTGCCAGCTGAGAAAGTTCACTTGGCACTTCAAGTGTCCACTGGATGCAGCCGCACCCCTCCAACGCAAAATATCATAAGTCACTTAGTGACACTCCAGACTATTTAAGCCAGGAAATATCGACTGCACTGTCACTAAAGCGAGAGACTGTGTAATTAATCGGATATATCTCATTTCAATCAAATCTCTTACACTCGCGCTACCATGTCGAGACACAGTGAGGCTTGCAACCAGCGGCACCATCAACCGTGCCAGGGCAACGAATGGTATCGTGCAGGATCAATGATCCTGGGTCATCATATGGATCGAAGAGTACCAGGTTACCACGATATTTCTCAATATTTACGTCAACCCCCACAGCAAAGATACCAAGTTCCAGCCCTGGCCGGCTCATTGTCGGTGGAGAAAGGCGCGTGAACACGACAGGCTGTGAGACACAGTCTGCGCTTTCCGCTCCATTGTTCTCCCCTGGATTCCTGAAGCGGATCCAGGGGAAGGGGGCTCCCGAAAAATTGTTTGGTTTGCGACTGTGAGCGGTGGCTGTAGGGGGAAGGAAGAGAGAGAGAGTAAGTGAGAGGGAGGTGGTCTGGAGCGGCGGACAAAGCCTTCTTTCATTCGGCAATCTGCCCTCCAGCCACCACCCACCACCCCGAGCCTCACCCTCCATCTTCGAAGGCCAAGACATCCCACCCACATCCACAGTCTACCATGCAAACGATCGAATACTTTGGCGACAACCTCACGCGCGCTGCGGGGACCAGTTTCAAGGGCAACCACACCACGTCCGGAGTGGAGAAAAAGAGCTTCAGCGTCGAATACAAAGCCGAGGCAGTCATGGGCGAGGCCAAGGCCGAAGCCAGCATCTTTGAGGCCAAGGCCCGTGGGCCGACCATCGGCACAAAGGCCCGTCTCGGACTCGGCGGTGTCGGCGCTGGGGTCGACCTCACACTCGGCTCCGTCGGCGTCAGAACTGGAATCGTGGGGGTCGAGCTCAGCCCCAATCTCAACACGGGAGTGAACATCGGGGTCGACAACGGGTCGATTCGCATCTTTGGCTTTGGGTTTTCGATTGGCGGCGATGGCTTGTCGCTCATGTCCCCACTGGGCAGTGTCTCGATCGGAGGCGGTTCCGAATAAATGGCGACAAGCACGCTGCATCGCCATCACCCGACTGCCATCGCCATCGAGCTCCATGACACCAAAACAAAAACAAAACAAAAAAAAACAAGAAAACCAAAAAAAAGCCAAGGCTGTGGATGCTATGCCAAGAAATGTGTTCTCTGCGCGCGTAACTCTTGAGAGACTTGTGTAACTCTGCTCCTACCTACTGTAATCAAATGTGAATTTCTCCAGTCTTGTATTTGTTTCCTTCTTCCAACATTGCTCTACCCACGTTGAGACAAGATATTTTGTGTGTGTGTCGAATACTATTTTTATAAAATATAGTACTGGAATGGTGTGTAGTTGGTGGTAAAAGACCGAATGAATATATTTGCTTGGCATGCATTGTGCTGGCGCCGCTGCCATGGTTCTCTGTGTTCTATGCTCTCTGTCCAACCATTGATTTACCCAAATACCCAAGGCT
>JAADWC010000140.1:0-17519 GCA_023336095.1 Pythium pectinolyticum | reverse complement strand
GCAGCAGAGACCAGTGATACGACCGAGCTACTGACACTAGTGCCACTGATCACATCCGTGTACGACCTGCGACTGCTCATCTCCATTGTATCCCTCGACCAGAGCCAGATCCAGACCGAAAGCGATCAGGCCAGTCGACGAACACTGCTGCTCGCGGCACTGGACCACATCGTCACCAACAAACTGGTGTTCCACGATGCGGCCTGCGTGTTTTTCAAACTGGCGATGCGCCATTGTGAAGCCCACGAGTGGATCACCGTGAGCGACCATCTCCTGCTGGACCGCCAGGCCGAAAAGATCAACACGCAGAGCGCTGATTGGGTGCAAGAGCTTCAGAAGCGAGTCCACGAGAATAGCTGGCGGCTCGACGTCCACGACCAATCTCTGCGACGTGTGGTGGACGGTATCCGAGAGGTCCATTCACTGGTGATGCAGAACCGCAGTGCCGTCAGAAACGTGCAGTCACGTGTGGATGATCTTCAGTCGCAAGTAGCTGCTGGCAAGAAGCTCATGAGCCAGTTGGTCGCTGGTGGCAACCATCTCTCCACGCAGGTGACGCAGCTGAGCAAGCGACTCACCCATAGTGAGACCAACATTGTGGCGGTTGCCAAGAGTCTTCAGACGTTTCGATCGGCGTACGTGGCGCGACTGAAGCAACAAGATCGTACCAACAAGATCAAGTTGGTGTGTGGGTTGCTGGCATCTGTGGCGGGGTTCGTGTTTGCTCCGCTGCTCAAGACGGCGTGTGACGCCATGGTCGACTTTGCGAATCCCATCGAGATCTTCCACCGCGCGTACACAGAGACGGACGTGGTCAAGTTTCTATCGGACCAAGCCAGCACGCACGTGATGGTGCCGCTCGTGCAGAGCCAGTTGGAGAAGCTGGCGATACCTGTGGACGCGTTTGAGACGCTGTTGCGCGAAGAGATCGCGCTGCAGAATCCAAAGCTGGTGGAGGACTGTAAGGCCAACGGGTACGATGTGGTGGTCTGCAGTAGTGGTTCCAATACGAACACCGCTGCAGTTCGAGAGATGGAACCCAGCTTGGAGAAGGAGGCTGCTGTGGTGCTGGCGATTCTGAGCGAGTTGCAGATGGCTGTGCAGCAAACACCACTGACCACGACCAATAAGACGGCGGCCCCCAGCCAGTCTCACATCATGACGGCTTCTGCATCGGCGCCTGTTCTGTACGTGGGCGACAGCAAGCAAGATCGAGATCCGGATTTCGAATGGCGGCTTCCAGCGACTGGCAAGGCCAGGTCTCGCTCGACAACTCTGCCAACCAGTAACCAAGAAGAGACGTGCGTGGAAGATACCGCTTCAGAGCCAGTTGCCCCACGCACAGCGGAACCATCGAAAGCGTCGCTAGCGGATAAGAAATCCACCACTGACTCGTCTCATACGGTCAATGTGGCCGGTGGCACCACTGAGACCGTGGTGTTTGAGAACGAAGCCGACGCTGACAGCTTCCCGTACCATGTCGCAATCCAGGAAAGCCACGGCCAACTGACGGGATTCTGCGAGCTGCTGGAGCTGATCAGCGGCGATGACGGTAAACCCAACAACAACAGCAGCGGCCAAGATCCGATGTCCGTGGTGGCGATGCGGATTTGCGCTACCACCACGACTCGTGATTCACTGTGTGCCGCCCAGTACGCCTACTATCGTGGGTACCAAGACGTCGGCGACTTTTTGGCGGCTCGCACGGTTCAGAGCCAAGACCACAGCCAGAACCAGGACAGCCCCCGTGTCGATTTCGACAAGACGCCAGCCGTGTCGGTGGAGCTGCTGGAAGACGACGACGAGTTTGCGTACATTTGTATTGTGGATGCAAGCGAAGGCGACGTCCACGAATGCGAAGATCTCTGCGACGCGATGCACGACGACGAACACCCTCTGGGCGCCCGCATCCAAGCACAGGTCGTACGGACGCACACGACAGCCCACGTACAGTGGACGGCCGTGGAGTTGGCGAGCCATCTCGGGTACGTGGAGATCCTCAAATACTTGCTGAAGGACGTGTGCAAGGGCGTGCCAGCCAAGACCAAGATCCAGTACCTCAAGCAGGCGCGAGCTCGAGCACAGCAAGCCGTTGTGGCGTAAACGTGATAAATATGAGAGGGATTTTGGGATTTGGCATTAGATTTCGGAAATGTACAACTACGTAGTAATTGCTCAGTTGAGTCAGATGATGAGGTGAATTGCAATCCTTTATAGATATCACACGTCCAAAGTTTGACCACAAGAGACTCTGTTCGATGGAGCCACTACTACTGCTTCCGCGTGTAGTTTAGAAGTAGCTGTCGACTTCCTTCTAGGTGTGTTTTCGCAGGCTTCGAGATCGCACCACGCAGCCACCTTTCTACTAGCACGAGTGGTGGAGTATCAAAGGGATGCTCGCTCAAAAAGTAGACGGCGTTGTCCAGAACACCGTTGTCCAGCAGAAGCCTTGCGACCTCGTGGCCCGACTCGTAGTTGAGCAGCAGCGCACGCATCAAAGGAGACTCAGTCTCGAGCTGGCACGAGTAGTTGATGTCCATGCCGTGCGCGAGAAAGACCGAGATAATGGCGGAGTCTCGAAGTCGACAAGCGTACGAAAAGCTTAACTGGAGATCGTGCATACCGTAGCCTTGCTCGCCATGGCAGCATCGAGACAAAAGCAAATCCAGCATTTGCGGGCAGCTCGTTTTCGACACGACGCTTCTAAACGCCTGCGCAGTGGATGGCAACGCGTCGTCCAGCACACGCCTGGCAAGCTCCAGATCGCCACGTCTGGCTGCCTGGTACAGTGCCTGGTCACGATGTCGTGGTCGTGTCTCCAATGGCAGTAAATCGAGTGCGCATGCCATGGCATCGGCGTAGATGGCAGTGGCCACGAGCGATTCGTCATAGCCAGTCGTCGCGCTGATGCTGCTGTGTACGACGCTGGCGTCCGCTCCGTGATCCAGCAGCATGTGAACCATTCGGACCGAGTCAACACACACCGCCGCGACGATCCCCGTCAGTCCGCGATCGATTGCTTGATTGACATTAACGCCTCGAGACAGCAAGTCGGTCGCAATGGCCAAATTGACTTTGTACACGGCGAGAAACAACGCACTGGCGCCATGAGTGGCCATCATGGCACGGTCGCACAGCACGGCGTAGGTCTCACACAACTGCGAGATGAGCGTGGTGTCTTGGTACCAGCATGCCATCGCGAGAAGCCAAAAGGGCATCTCCAATCGTGTCAGCGCCGGCAACCCACTGCCGGTTCTGAGCGCATGATACGCCGGCCATGGTAGTTGAATACCGTAGCCGTAACTGTCCGCTCGCACACCCTGGTGCAGTAGCGTGTCAATCATCTCTATGGAGCCCAACTTGATCGCCTCGTCTAGTGCACGTGTCTGCAGCTTGGACTGTTGCGGTGACAACAGAACGCCGTGGTCCTTGCACAAGCGTCGCACCATCGCCACATCACAATTCATCGCTGCCACCACCAGCGTGTACTCGGGTTGGCCGTTCACAACACACATCCCGTAGCAGTGCGCGCCTTGGTCCAGTAGAAAGTTGCACATGCGTCTCCGTCTGCTCGCAAGTGCGGCCGAGAATGGCGTCTCGCTCGTCTTGGTATCCACAGCGTCCACGGTGATCACACCACTTGCAAGCATTGCACGCACGGTAGCAAAGTCATCGCTGCGCGCTGCTTCAATCAGTCGGTGGGTTTGTGTCTCGACGTATCGCCACATAGCGCTACGGAAGCCACCCATGCTCTTCTGGTGCATTGCGTCGTCGATTTCAGGTGATGACGGCGCGCGCCCCAGGCGTGTAGTTAGAGCACGAACAAGATGGGGATGCCGAATCATGAGGCACACGAAATCGATATAACCGAGACGCTGTGCTAGTTGCAGCGGTGACAGTCCCTCGGCGTTGGTTGCGTGGATGTCGGCTCCATCGATCAGCAGCTTCTTGGTTTTCTTGGAAGCATGGCCCTGGACAGCTACATGCAGCGCCGTTATCCCACCAGCGCCGCGTACATTAATGTCTTGATCACAACGCAATAGCTGTCGTGCGTTCACGTATCCTCGAGAATGGATGGCTTCCAGCCAAGCTTCTGTGCTTGGATCGGTATCGCCCATATTTGGCAATGACTATCTCTCTTCGACTGTATTTCTTGTAAGAAATTGTCTTGTACAGAAGCCCATCATTCAGCAATCTGGGCTGTGAGTGCGGGTCGTCAACCTTGAACCCAAATACCGGTTCCGGTACCGGTACTGGTCCCCGTCACGCCCCAACGTTCTTCTCGTCCATTTCGCCATCTCTGCCACTTGCAGCAGATGGCGAGATCGCATCATATGGCTACATTTCAATCGTCCCTGATTCGCCAAATATGGGCAAGTAAAATAGTTTTATCCAATCCGTTGTCGCTATCATGTCACAGATGGAAATGCAGATTCCCATGCCGTCGTTTGTCGTCACGAATGGTGTGTCTGGATGGGGCACCAGCGCGTTCCACTCATCGATTCGCCATGGCGACTACTACTACCGCCTCTGCGCTTGGATCGCCAACAACCAAGCAGCGAGCGCTGTCCATCGGCGGTCTACTGGAGCCGTGGGTCGCGGCGCTGGCGAAGCATGGCCACGCCAAGATGCGCAAAACTCGGGCGTCCAGAACCTCACTGGAGACAGCGACGATCGAATTGGTGTTTTCCGCACTGCGCGACGAGCACACTACGCGTGAGGATATCACAGCACTGCGGGAGGCGCTTGCAGTGATCCATTTCGCAGCGCGCGTCGACCTTGATGATGTCGAAGACGCGCTGAGTGAGCTTTGCTACCACGACTTTGACCAACCCGAAAACGACGGCGATGAGACCGATGAAGTTCCACACCACACAGTCAACCAACGGGACACCCACGAGGATGCGGTCAGCGTATCGTTTGTGCTAACCTTCTACGGTACTAGTGGGCGTTTTCTGGATCAAGTGATCGCGCCCGTGCTCTTCACAGAGAGCTACGATCCGTCCGAGTCTTTCCAGTCGACAATGCAGGCGTTGGCTTTTGACAGCGATCTGCCATTCGCGCCGTTGCGCTGTCGCGTGCATCTCGTGTCGATGGATGGCGACTTCCAGGACCCCGTCGAAGAAGACTACATGACGCGTGTGGTGTCGTTCGTTCGTCAGATCTGTGAGGACAGCAATCAACTGGAAGCCGATGGCCAAACAACGATTCGCATCACAGCCATTGATCTCGAGTTGAACGAGATGGCGATCACCAGTGAGATCGTCAGCGCAACCAAGCAACTCCAGCAGACATCGATCCCCGTGCGCTGCTCGCGTGTAGCGCTCAATCCACGCGAACTGAGCTGCTCAACCACCGAGCTGTCGTGGTTTCTGGAGAACCTCGGTGCACGGTCCTCCGAGATGACGGTGGAAATCGGCCATTTGCTGCTGTGCGAACCCACGCCCAGTATGGACGGCAACCATCAAGAGCTCATCCAAAAGATCTTCCGTGGTATCGCCGGCGCGTCGTGTGTGACAAGCGTGTCGTTTGGGCCACTACTGGCGATGCTTGTGGATCCGTTCAACCGCAGAGAGTTGTGGACAGAGCTCTTTGCAAGTCTTACTTCCAAAAGTACCAAGGCCAAAGTCTCATCTCTCGTGCTGAGCCCACAGATCGAACTGCTGGAAGCTGACGCTGTGTTTATCCAGGAGGCCGCCGCGGCGACAAACCAAGAGCTCCAGATTCGATCCGTCCGGATGTGGTTGTCCCAGTCATCACCAGTGGCCGTGCGGACGTTCATCAAAGCCGTTGGAAGCCACGCCGAGGAGATCACACTGCACACGGAGGCACAAGCAGTCACTACAAGTGAGACTGTGGGATGCATTACGACCCACTGCCCTCAGCTGCGTGAGCTCACGCTGACAGGTGCCGAGATCGACAGTATGTCCGTGTTCACCGAGATGCCAGTGCCTGTGCGCACACTCTCCCTCGGCGCAGTGACCATCAAAGAGAACAACTCCGATAGCCTTAGTCGATTCTTCGCTTCGCTAGCGGATCCAACGACAAAACTGGCCAAGAATCTACACAAACTCACCATCAAGAACATGAGTAGTCACCCACAGTCTACTCTGCTTGGCGGCGCAGAAGCCCAAGTAGTGGCAGAGATGCTCACGGGAAACAAGACGCTACGGCATCTCGAGCTGACGATGGCGGATGATACACCGGCGACTACTATGGCTGCGATCCATTTGCATGACCGCGAGATGCTTGCTGAGCCGCTGGCGATGGCGCAGAAGCTTGCGTTCCTGAGTGTGATCCAGCCGTCGGCCAATGGAGACAATGATCTCGAGTTGCATCGGTACCGTGTGGACCAAGATGTCGTGCAGCTCATTTTTGATTTTGCCGCCGAACGCGTCTCCCGTCGCGTCCATTTAGATTGGTAGAGCAGCAGGAAATAGTACCGGTAAGCGTAGAACTCAATCCAATTTTTTTTCTTTTGTGCCTCGCGATTCTGACTACTATTACAAATCGCAACTGACAGGATCTCTTTCTCTCTCTCATTCCTGCTCTGAATCACAGCTTCCTTGATCGATGATGGAAGTGATGATGATGAATAGCAGTTTACTAGCGGATCTCACGCTTCGTACGTGACCAGAGACAGTTGCGGCCACTGGAGGCCGTGGGCAAACTTGTTCACTCCCGCGTGGACCAGCCGCAAGATCATGGGATGGTCGTTATTCAGCAGTGGGATAGAATCCGCAATCGTAACCAAGCGAACGTTTGGCAAGTGAATCAGCGGCGCAAGATCCACGATCGTCGTGTCAGCAAGATTCAAATCGCCCATCCGCAGAGTACTGTACCTAGGAATTCCATCCTTCTCGTCTTGGAATAACATATTAGATGCGACGTGAACTAGCGGCACTAAATGCCAAATAATTTTGGTGATAATATCATATGCTATACCGGTTTCACGACATCGTCTCCGTGATGCTTCTTGCTAAGCCGTTTGTATTTGGACTTTGCGATACACATGTGGTGCACTGAGGTCCAAGATCAGTCGCACGACGCTCGCGTCCAGACGCCACCGTGCGCTACTCTCCAGTAGATCACTTGTCTCGGGAGCTCGGATCACACTCAGAAATGCCGCGTTGCGCGCTCTGACGACCGCGCATCGGCGCGTCGCTGGCGGAGCCGGCAAAGGGCATCCAATGTCCAGTCGGTTATACCTTCCCCAGTCTCGTAACGCGTTGCTCACTTGCCGGAGAACACGGTTCGTGCGGAGACTTTCTTGGATGACTTCCATCATGGCTGAGTCGAAAAGAGAGCCGTCGTCCTCATCTTGATGGAACGTAAAGCACTGCAGCGTACTGGATAGTACGGTTGGTGCGCGTGGGTCGCACTTGAGCTGCTGGAAAAAGCGACGCAGACTCGATGGATCCTCTAGCTCCGCACGGCGAAGCGTGAGTTCTTCCAGCACGGGCTTGCGTGGAACGCGTGCGTCGGCCACACTGGGATCGAATAGATCCATGGACTCGACTGTGATGTTTTCCAGCGACAGGATCCGCAAACTTGGAAACTGTAGAACTTGCAGAGCCAGTGCTGTCGTGAACGCATGCTCCGATGAGCCATTGTCATACACACCGACCACTTCCACATCATCGAAAGCCGCCAAGAGCTCGCGAACGGGTGCACGCTCGACCTCGTCCAGCGTGATACTGAATTCCTTGACACGCAGCTTTGTGTCTGGATTCTCATTCCGCCACTGTATGCCGTAAGCTTGCATGAACTGTAAGTCCTCTTGTTCCAGTACGAAGTCTGTATCAAATACCAACGTCTCCACTGGCTCTGTTCGCGACAAGATCGAGTCAAACAGCCCACAAATAATCGCGTCACGGTTCACCTGCTCTCCAAACAGCTTGAAAAGGCCACCGAGGTTGAGTTCACGCAGTTTGGCGATGCCTGCAATCGCTCGAATCACCATGGTAACGAGCGCAGTGTGGTCGTGGCGGTAGCTGTCCAGTCGTATATCTGGATGAGCGTACGTCTCCGTCATGGTGTTCACATCCACGTGCGCCGCTGTCCGTGTGAGCATTTCCACAAAACCGCATAGCTCGTCCTCGGTACACGAGATCAACCGTGGGTCGATGCTCAGTTCCACGCAATCTATTTGGAGCCCGACGTCCACCAACGCTGCCGCAGACTGAATCACAAGCGGGGTGATGCTCAGACCGCGCACAGTGAGCTGGATCTTTTCCACCACGAGCGGCGCGTGCTGTGTGTCCACAGACCACTGAATTGTAGTAGGATCGAGCCGTTGATTGTTGGAGTGGAGTGCGCGCGCAAACTCTGTGAGAAGAATGAACAAGTCACTGCTGTCCACAAGATTGGTATGGTCCATCTGACGCCAGCTGACCACCACCACGACAGGTACACGCGACTGGAACACGCGCTCGAGTAGATGGCTCCGACCACTGTTGCGCGCGGATGTGACCAGCTCTTGTCGCAAAGCTACGTACGCAGTGTTGTTGTTATTGCTTGGTGGCAGTGCAGCAGCGGGATCGAAGAGGCCATCGGCGGTGCACTGGTACTCGTCGTCGGGTATTCTGGCGCCCATTTCCAACCGCACACGCAGCTCAAAGGGAACACCACGTGACAAAGCCTGTAGCTCTTCGTCAACGGCCATCGCTCGGTTGAATTTGCTCTTCAGTCGCATGGGATTCGTTGCAAGAACGAGTTGCACCAACGTGATCGCCTCGCGCAGAGTCGTCATGTGGTTGGTCGAGTTCGTATCTTCGTGTGTCGCTGAAGACGCAGGGGTCCGCACAGTCAGCTCCACGACGATGCCGTAGCACGTACGGGTTCGCGACAACAGGTCATCGCTTGAGTTTTCTACAAGCCCCCATCGTGCGGTTACCATGAGGATGTGGACCAGCCACCTCCGTAGCAACGCGTCTTGTTTGTCCACGTCTTCATCCTCGTCACTGTCGTCGTCACTGTCTTCGTCGCTGTTGTAATCACTGTTGAGCTCGGACTCGGAAGATCCCGTCCGAGACGAAGCCGAAGATGATGATGAGTCGATCTCTTCACTATCGTCGTCGTGTGCCGCGTTGGCGCCGTTGCGCAGAGCGCCTTCGTCGTCGTTGTCCATTGTGCTGCTGATCCGATGTTTTTTCTTCTGGCCGTTTCACCGCCAAGCGTGGCATAAAGTTGATTGACCTGCTATAGCAAATACCTGTTGCGAGAGTGTAGAAGCGTGATGATCGTTGTTTCAAGTTTTTGTTTTCAGATGACCTCATACAAACGATGTCCCCTCGTGCAAATATTCGGTTTTTATACAACTGTATGCTACTGTATTACCCAAAAATCTCGATATTGAATTTGTTTTTTTTTCAAGATTGAGACGAAATTCTGCATTTTGTTTTGGAGGTGTTGTCACCTGAATCAGACGATCTGATCTCTTCAATTATCCATTTTGACAGGACATGTCCCAAGCCAACAACAGAGTCCACCAAAAGACCAAGAAACCATGGCGAACCGAGGGGCCCTCAGTGCGTCCATTGTACGCGATGTACGCCGCGCACTGGTCGCTTCCGGTGCGTCCACGAAAAGTATCGATGTTGATGACGATGACGTGGCGGTGGCTGTCGACTTTGACGCTTCTGGTGACGACGAGCCAATCGATTGGCGAGACGTCGACTGGTCCAAACGGCTCGCGCGCTGGTTCACGTTCTTTACGAATGGCACTGCACGATGGGGATCGGTGACCACCGCGGATAAGAATAGCCAGATCGATACAAGTGCTCATCAATACCGCTACGGGATCATCGTAGAGCTCACCACGGAGCTCACTCACCTGCTCTGCGACGATGACGACGACGAACAAGTGACACGACTGCGCGAGGCGATCGATCTCATGAACCTCGTGCTCGTGGCCAAGCCGACAGCGATCGCACCTGTACTGTACAAGTACGGCGCGCAGATGGGCAGCTACGACGAAGAGCTCCAGGCAATGGCGCGTGGTGTGCCCGTGCAGCTACGATTGCGACTAGAGTACAAGAATATAGCGACCCGCGGACTCGTGTCGCCATTACTGGACCAATTTCTTCGGTATGTTGGCCCAACACCTGCACTCTTTGCCAGCAAGTCTTTCGCGAGTGCAGATCAGAATTTGAGACGGCTCGCACTCGCCAACGGCGCGTCCACTCAATTGGATCGGCTTGCCACAGAAGCCATCCGTGCCGTAGTGGTGGTCGACTCGGTGCAGACCAGCAATGTCAGTAAGCGCGATGGTAACGACTTCTTCCGGTATCTCTCCGAGTTTGCAGCAAACTCGGCCAAGCAGCAGCAGCAGCAGCAGCCGTCTACATCAGCTGCTGACAGTGCAGTGGGGAATCCAGAAATCATCGCGCGTGCGCCGCTGTTCGTCGAGACGATCGAGCTCCGTCTGCGTCAGCTCCACGTCACACCACAGGTCCATCAGTATACAAAGCAGCTTGTGGACA
Source organism: Pythium pectinolyticum (assembly GCA_023336095.1). Taxonomy (NCBI): domain Eukaryota; phylum Oomycota; class Peronosporomycetes; order Pythiales; family Pythiaceae; genus Pythium; species Pythium pectinolyticum. The sequence goes on along the minus strand of JAADWC010000140.1, from coordinate 7,035 downwards.
CAGGCATCCCCGTAGACTGTCGCACACTCAGTTTGGATCCACGGCTGATTGCGTGCGGCGACGAGACGTACCAGGCTTTTGTGGAGAGTATCACGAAAAGCGCGACCGAATTAATTGTGATCACGGGCGGCAAGCTCACGGAAGATGTCGCGGCGTTTTTCGATGAGCGTGGTGAAGATCGACGCGATCCAATCAACTCGGTGATCAATGCCGTGGCGCGCATCGCTCGTGTCTACGAGATCAATCTCGGTGGGCTGTTGAAAGTCTGTCGCACAGTGCGCAATCGAGAGTTGATCGTCCGTGGTCTGTTTGAGAAGATTCTCTCTCGAGACTCGCCCGTGGAGATGCTCACGTTGACCAGTGGTGTGCCTCTCACTGTCGCGGATATCCCACTAATCGCCAAGTACGCTCGGGAATGGCGAGAGGCCAACCCGAACAAGAAGCTTCACCTCCAGCGCATCAAGTTGGCTCTCCTCGAAGAAGAGGACACGTCTCCGCTGCATGCACTATTGTCAGCGTTTGACGATATCGAGAATGTGTTTATCTGGCAACCGGTCTCCACGCCAATTCTCGTGACGCTGCTGCGGTTCCCACGCATTCGCAGTTTAAGTCTCTTCTACACTACCATCGAGACCATGGATATCTTTGATCCAACTGTCGCGGACGATCGCATTCCCATCAAGCCGGCACTGAAGGAACTTGTGCTGAACAATGTCGTGCTGAGAGACCCACCGAGCCTCACTCGCCTGATCCAGACACTCGCGCCCGACCCCACAAAGCCACACAGCCTTGCAAACTCGCTTCAGCGTCTGGCGTTCAGCCAAGATGCGTTCGGCGAAGACGACGAAGTTGGCGACGTGGTCCAAGTCGTGGACAACCGCACAGTCGAGGTGCTGCGTGGAGCGCTCTCCACAAACCGCGTTCTCCAGAATTTGGTCTACTCGATCCAAGACCACGGGTTGCACGCAGACAAGAAGAGATATCTCTTGGACCACGGACGCCACTTGCCGGCACCACAGACCAACGGAGATCAGCACAGCAGCGAGATCGTCACGGCGCGTAAAGTGGCGTTTCTCAGTTTGGTCCGTGGAGCGAATGGTTCTGGTGCCGTGTCTGGTCCCCAGGGACTCTTGGACGCCAGCCTTCTCCGGGTGATCTTTGATTTCAGTGCACCGCATATCCTTCGCAGAATTCAAGTGGCCTTCACGGACTACTAATTTGGATAAGCTGTTTCTTTGATCTGGCGAGTTGAACTGTTGAAGGTACTAATATGGATGAGCTGTTTCTTTGATCTGGTGACTTGAACTGTTGAAGTGGAGCTCGCGCTTCTTGCATGACCAGAGACAGTTGCGACAACTGGAAGTTGGGCCACCCTTCGACACGCGCGCATGGAGCAACCGCAAGAGCTTTGGATGGTCTGCATTCGCCAGTGGGGTACAATCCACGGTGTCCGCAATCGTTACCGAGCGTAACTTTGGCAAGTGAAGCAGCGGCGCCACATCCGCGATCGTCGTGTCAGCAATATTCAAATCGCGCAGCTGCATCAGTCCATGTAAAACCTCCACATTCTCAGTGGGCAAGTCGAGACAAGTGGACTTGATACTGAGCGTGGTAAGCTTCTTCATGTCCCGCAAACTATCCAAATCGTGGATGTGGCGGGCGACAAGATCAAGCCGCCGCAGGTTGACGAGAGGTTTCAGAAATTCCATCTCGTCCTGGTCGTCGCAAGCCCACGTGCCGTCTTCGATCTGCAGCTCCTCCAGCCATGGCAGACTGCTTATTCCAGAAAAGTCGCAGCCATCGTGGACGAGAAAGACCGTCAGACAGCGAAGTGATCGTAGCGGATGGATCCAGTCGAACGACTCGAGTGGTTGGCAGAAGAAGAGCGTGAGCTCTTTAAGATGGTGGAGTCGCGCAAGTGCCGTGTCGCTGGGCACTGTTCCCATCTGGTAGAAAAGGTGCTCCAGCGGAGGTAACTGCACCAGCACACGCGCGAGTACCTCTTCGCTTTGCCGCATGAGCTCGTTGTCCTCCCCATCAAAATCGACGTACAAGTTGGCCAACTGCGGAAGCTGGAGTAGCACGTCCAGATCCGATTCCAAACGGTAGCTCCCTGGAAGCGTGAGATTGACGTCGCGGATCTGCGAAAGCGTTGCGGATGCCGCAGGATTCGTGTCCAGTCCCTGTAGGATGGAATGGAGGCTGGGCGTGTGGGTGGAAGAGCAGTAGGACGTAGCGGATCCAGTACGACCAATCGCCTGCAGCCGCTCGATTCGACTCGCCAGCTCTGGTGAGGTATGGTCGCCGCTGCCTGCGAATGGCTCGTAGTGTCTTGTTTGGATACCTGAGAGCTGGAAATACTTGAGGTTTTGCGCGATCGCGACCAAATCGGCAGCGCTTTCGATGCTACAGTTTCGAAGTGTGATGGTCTGGACCTTGGGGAGACCACACAGCGGTGGGATGTGGATTTTGTGTGCTGACCGTGTCGAGTTGATCGCTATGAGCGTTTGAAGCTCGAGCATATCGCGAATGAAGCTCAGATCGACCATGGATGCAGCGTCGTCCAGTGTGCAGGTGAGATGGAAATACTGCACTTGATGCATGCAAGCGAGGGAGGAGATGTCCACCGCTGCTGCGTCTGGGAGATGCAGCTTCTGTATAAACCTCAATTTGCGGAGCTTCTCGCAGATCTGGGTCACCACACTAGCAGTTGTGGCGATGTCTTTGTCATGGACGGGCACAACACGAATGGAATACGCATTCCCAGGCATGCCACACTCTGCCAGCAAATCGATATGCCAGGGCGCTGCGACGTCGATCCACTGAAACTGCGACAGTCGCAATGGACTACGGCTGCGTAGACCGGACAACAGCGAGCGAGTTCGCGCTGGATCATTTGGTGGGAGAACGAGCACCGACTGCTGTGCATCTCGAATCACTTGGAACGGCGAGATGCGAGCAGCTGCGCTGACGCCCGTAAGCGCCTCTATACCATCTTGCTTTAATAGCGAGGTTACCAGGCGCGCCGCGTCTTCAGGTAGGTGGAACAGCGACACATGCGCACTCATCGTCCCTTGTGATTGTGGTGTTGGATCTGATTTTTGCGCGATTCTGCTTGGAGGCTGGGAGAAAAATCAGACAAGTGTACCCAAACATAATGTACTGAAACATGTTAGTATCACTTGAAGTGGAGCCAAAGCAATGCACTGAAATCAGTCTGTAGACTTCGGCGTTTTTAGTGAAGCGTCAACGAAGCAATCCGGGTGACCCGCTTTGCGGCAAACCCAAAGATCATGCTGACGGTGTGTGCGTCCCAAGACCACTCATGACGTGCCAAGACACTCAAAAACGCCAGCTTCGCATCGAGCTCAAGGGATCTCTCCATGGTCGGGAGCTGTTGGCCTTGGAATGCCTCAAATTTGGGCACAAATGGCTTCAGAACATCGTCTGGATCCACCTGTCCCACCAGCACCAGCGTCGCTAGCGTGTTATTAACGCGCAGCATCTCGAGCAATGCCGGCACGTTCTCATCGTCTAGTACCGGCTGCGCGTGTTGTTCTCTCGTGAACGTTTCATCAATCCACAAGTACGTGAGAGCGCGTGCGGCATCGGATGTCGTGTCTTTGAGGAAATCGGCCAGTCGATCGAGACTCTCACAGTCCACGTGGCACTTGACCAAGTGGAGATGCGACAACTGGGATCCATCGTCCCTATACGCGTCCAGTAGTGGATCGATCTCGCCAATATCGAAAAGTTGGAGCCGTACACGCTGTAATCGTCGGCTGTTTCGAACCAGCGCGTGGAAACTCTGAGTGAACGGCACCATGACGGCGGTCGTGAGCATAGAGTCACCGTCAAAATTGGAGAGCGTGACGTACTCGAGTTGCATGCCAGCGATGGGAACAAGTGCCGCCATGAATGGATCCAAATGCGCTGCCGACGTCGCCGAGCTTTCGCGGAGTTTCAGCACCAGGCTCTTGAGATTTGTGCAGACAATGCGATCTGCTACAACTTCCACGGGCTCTTGTAGCTCCAGATTCTGAACCGATAGCCACGAAAGACGAGCGCACGACTCAAACACACACAGCAATCCCTCCAGTGTGAGACACGTTCGAGACTTGCGGTCGGCGCCATGGAGCTCCAGATTGACCAGCGTTGCTCCAATCACTGGGACGAATCGTATGAGCTGCGTCAAGGATTCTGGCTGCGACGACCCCAAACGGAAGTGCAAACTTGTCAGCGTCGGCTGCAGTTTGGCCTGGACGCGGACTCCACGTGGATCCACATTCAACTCGATCCACTGCTGACGCTTCACTGTACACTGGCCAAAACCAGGTACAAACACGTCCAGCCATGCACTGTCGCCCGTGTCACAAAGCACCCACCCATGGGATTTGACGATCGACTCGTTCAACGGCGTAATCTCCAAGACGTGTCCTGTGCTCCAGTCAGGATGCCACATGACTTGCGCGAGCGCCTCCATCGAAGTCGCTGCAGCTTTCTGGATTTGCTGCATGACATCGATCTGGTCTACCGTTAGCTGCAGCTTCTTCCACTTAAGTCGCTTCAGGTAGTTGCCACCAAAGTTGGTCCCAAGCGCCAGCGCCATGTACCGCATCGTGAGCAATGAGTTTGCTGTATGATCTCCGTCGCCTAGTTCTTCATCCACTTCGATGGACGTGTACCCACGGCTCGACCCCACGGCCGACCATACAGCCGCTACAAGGCGGGGATCTGTCTGGTAGTTGAACGAGATCTTGAGCAAACTACACACTTCGTATGAAGAGCCCCGTCCGATGCGGCACACGGACTGAAACAACTCTCCCCAGGCCTCCAGCGAACACGATGGCCCAAATCCACGATGCGGGATCTGGAGAGATACGGTACTGCGCTTGACATCGCGTAGTGCGACTCGGCACACACGCGCCACGGCACTCGCGATACGATCTTGGTAATACACACCCAGGCAGAGTTCAATCGTCGCCAGGCGATAGCGAGACGCACGCGCTCCTGTGAGTTGCTCCAGTACCACAGCAAGCCGCTCGAGGTATCCACATGCGTCGCCATGTTCATCTTCGATCTCCTTGCTATCCAAACGCACATGGAGCAACACATCGAAACAAGACGCAGAGCTCAGTGTATCGGTGCCCATCTCGCTGGTGGAAAACAACAGTTCTGCCGCTCGCAGAGACGCAAATGAATCAATGCGCATCGACAACTCGGGCATTCGATTGAACGGTAGTGTTGCGCCAGGTAGACGACCGGGTGCGATCTTGTGCCGCGCCCTGTAAAACGCATTGACGTCGTGTTTTGCGTGGAGTGTGGCTAGTGCATCCAGTTGACGACGGGCCTCCAGTGGACAAACACGGCGCCTCGCTAGTTCCAGCACGATCACGTCGCGATCTGTGGGGCCATGCGTCGGGGTTTCCAGCCGTGTGTACGCGAACGAGGGTGTCATTCTAACAGGAAAAATCGAAAAATGAGAGCGTGTTGGCTCAGCGCGTAAGAAAAGATGAGATGGGAAATAATCCGTGAAAAGTATGGGTCATTGCCCATCTTCTCTAACGCGCTGAGTAGAAAATTTCATACAAGTGTCGACACTATTTGGCATTCCGGTCTAGCTTGGTGTGGTGCCTTCATTTCGCTACTGGCGCTAGTTTCTTGTACTGGTCATCGCCCAGTACACAGATATCACCACGTGGAATGGTAGTCTTTGCAATCGAGTGCGACGCGACAGCTCTCGACCAACAGGTATGGATGGATGGATGGGTTACGTTTTTTTCGCGTTGGTATAAACCAACAGGTACAACAGGTATGCATCGATTCTAGTGAGTCACTAGTAGTGACTCTTCACTCATTTTAGTGACATGTCAATACAAAACCTCTCACATCCTATCGTCTTTGTCTCGTTTACCTCTTTAATCGGATACGTAGAAGTGACAAGTTGCCGCAGCCGAAAGTCCAATCGACAAAGGGAAACCATGATGGCGGCGATCGTGCGTCCCAACTTGTTCCATCTTTCCGATGACGCGGCATATTTGATCATGGAGCTACTGGAGGAAGTAGATATGGAGCCGCTTTCTTGTGTGTCGCGTGCGGCGCGCGAGTCGTATTTCCAGGCCATTCGCGACGCTAGTCAGTCGTCTCTCACGCTCCCATCCACCGATCAAAACAGTGTGCGCCGTCTCCAACAAGAATCTACGAACGGAAACCAAGTCGGATCTCGTACTTTACAACCATCCAAGTATCGACGCTGTGGCAAACCGATCTGCTGCGTGAACCTGGAGTGCGCGCGCGTATTCGTCGCGTCCAAGTGACGCCGCTTCCAGTCAACGATACCGTCATTGTCACTAAGATCTGCACGCGACTTCAGTACCTGCTGAATTTGATCAAGCTTGATCTGCGGGGAACGCTTGTAGAAGACATCACTGGTATTGTGGCGATTCTCCAGCTACAAGAGCTCCATTTTGGGCGACTGAAGTCCACACCACGGCATGTCTCGCCGCGCTCGCGCAACTTCAAGTACTCACGATAGCCAACGCGCAAGTCCCCGATATGATCTGCGTCGAGCACATGGACGAGTTGCGCGTTCTTCGCATCACCAAGCCACATCATAAGCGCCCACCGGTTGATCTCACCAAGGTCATCTTGCCATCACTTCGAGGACTCACCAATCTCCATACGCTGGATCTCACTGGCTGCAGCTTTGACCGTGCAGCTCATCTCATCGACGTGGCCAGTTACCTCAAGCACCTTCGACTGACGTCGGTCGAGATCAACCATCGTGGTGAGACGTGGGTCCAGATCTCACGCCGTGGCGTCCATGAGCCTGAGTTGGCCGCTGCACTTTCGCAGCTCGAGACCATCTACCTAAAGGACACGTTCAGTGTGCTAGGCAAGGACGCAGCGACACTCGCGCAGATTCCCACCCTCCAGTGTATCCAGCGACCAATGGGTCATCCATTCACTGTATTGGGGTCGCTCGTCAACTTGCGCGAGCTGGAAGTACAGATCTGTGAACACAAGCACTGGTTC
>JAADWC010000139.1:0-17547 GCA_023336095.1 Pythium pectinolyticum | reverse complement strand
TGAGCGTGGACGAGATGATGATTCGGTTCTCCGGGCGAAGCGCGCACACGCATCGCATGAATCTCAAACCAACTCCAGAAGGATACAAGGTGATCGCTCTCGCTGCTCAGTGCTACTGCTACACGTTTGAGTTTGTATCGCGCATCGAAGGCTCCCATGTGCCTCGCGTCGACGGTCTCAGTGCAACAGGAAGTCTAGTTGCGGCTCTGTGTGTGCAGTTGCCAGCTAATAGCCGTCAATTCAATGTCTTTATGGACAACTTTTTCTCTCGTCAATTCCTCTCTTTTCCTATCTGCGCTCCAAGGGCATCGGCGCATGCGGCACGGTCAGATCCAACTCCGCAAGATATCCTAAAGAGATGCAGCTACGAGGGACAAAGCTCAAGCTCGACTGGAACACCATCAAGACCAAAGAAGTTGGTGATGTTTTAGTCGTTTGCTGGATCGACAACGGTGCAGTTCAGCTGCTCACCACGGTCCATCGTGTGCAAGGTGACGAATGGTTCGTCGTCCGCAATCGACGCCGTCCACGCGAGACCTCGACAAACGCGGCCACAGTACGACGCGTGTTTGGCAGCGACAGCAAAAAGGAACTGGCGATCCCAAAAATCATCGATGACTACAACCACTTCATGAACAGCGTGGACGTGGTCTACCAATACAGAAGCTACTACTCACGCCAGCTCATATCGTCGAGAACCTGGCTCCCTCTCTTTAACTGGCTGCTCGATACAGCTCTCATCAACAGCTACATCATTTTCAAAAAGATCCATATCGACAAAGCGATGACACACAAAGGATGCACATGGCGTGGTCGCAAATGAATGACGGCGTTTTGGGTGATGCGGCGGCCACCAGGAAGCGTACGCGCCGATCACTGGACTCCCTCGACGCGCCAAGCCGACAACCGACAGTTTACGTGACCACCACAACGATCGTCATCAGCCCAAAGCGATTTCTCCCCAGCGTGCAATTTCCCAAGTTTGTTGACGGCTGGGTGCGCTGTCTGTGGTGCCGTTTCCAGCACCGCACTTCAGGGGAGATGTCAAGCGATGCTGCAGGCGCTCAAACGACTGTGATTTGTGCATTTTGCGAGGTTCCGGTTTGCTTCAACAAGAAGCGAAACTGCTTCCAAGACTTCCATGAGAAGCAGATCTAAGAATCCATTTCTATATACACTTTCACTTGATTTGAGTATGATAGATGTACCTTCTTTATGACAGAATTCGGTTCACATTTGCATCAAATTGCTCGGTCTCGAAGGGATAGTGAATGGTGGTGATCGTTGTTGGCAGCTGACAGTGGCGTGATAGCCAATGGATGCCTACCACAACCTACATAAGCCAGCCTTTTTAAACGCATAGCCATTCATCAACTCAGGCAAAAGATGAATTACCACAGGTAGCATTTGACATATATTTTGGTGCTAGTTGAGGGCCATCATAGTGAATCCAACTGTATATATATATATATATACTTGTCTCACCAGATATATAAATCTGGTGAGACTTTTTTTCGGTCTCACCAAATATATGTCAAGTGCATATATTTTCGAAGGTCCGCATACTGTATGCTTGACACATGTAGGTTGTGGTAGGCGTCCAATCCAACTTCTGCGAGACAATTACCACCACTCACAACCACCATCAACACTCTCAACAACTGTCACCCACTTCGGTTCCTAACGTCAAACAAAAGATAAAAACTGCCAAGCGGACCGTTCAAACATACGGTTATGAACCGCCATTCTTGAAGTCAGGAACGTGGACGTCAACATTTCACAGACTTGCAGCCAAAAACAGTGCCAGACTGTGCGGCGCCAGGGTAGGCGACTCGATTGAGGAGCGAAATATCGCACCAGCAGAACAAGTGGGGATTTGATGACTACACCAGTTTCCCGGTGATCTACAGCGCCAACAGCAACTTCGAGTCTGTGGATGGAGAACTCTGACGTGTCTGCGACTCGCCAAAGCTACGGGCTCACTCCACCAAATTTGTCGGTATCTGCAGCTCCGTCAATACAGGTACGATGATCCCTCTTGCAGTGGGCGTTGTGATAGTTGCTGACCCTACATTTTCCCAATATAGATCGCAACTAGGATCGATTTCAGCCGCGTCGATGCCTTCGATACACCACCAGTCCCAGAGATCCGAAACCACCCGTCACATACCGTCTAACAGAGCGCGTAAAGAAGGCCTACTGGCGATGTATCCTTCTCGCGCCCAAGCCCGAGTTCCTCCACATTGAGGTGTCTCGCCTCACGTCGTCGGAAGCTGGATCTGCGTATTGCAACACCTGTGGTTGTATTCTCACGTACAACAGGGGGAACACGTCATCAATCATGCGCCACGTCACCATTGGCATCCTGACGAGACTGGCAACTTCGTCGCTGAAAAGCCCAAGAAGCCTCCTCTCGCCAACCAATTCCATGGCGCGGACTGCGGTAGCGCACCAAAGAAGCGAGCCGTCACCATCACGCGTGGTTAGCAAGACGTCTTCAACCAGCTCATCGCAATGTGGCTGGCCGGAAACCAGAGACCGCTCACACTAGCTGGTGACATAGTCTTTCTTGAGATTATCAAGTACGTGGCGTCACTCAAAGGCATCATCGTCAGTGTGCCACCACGTACAACAGTCACCCGCGATGTGAAGGCACTGGCAAGCCGCATGCAAACAAGTATTCTCACCGACGCCCACTACTACAGTCTCACTACTGACGTGTCGAGCGAGCGTGCAACGCGCAGTTATATTTCGCTGACGATCCATTACCTTGAGATGGACTTGAAGTACACGGGACTGCTGATTTCGACGGCACTTGGTGTCGCTCTGGACGACTGGGGGTTGTACAAAGAGAACTGCATCTGACTTGTACGCGATGGAGCTGCCAATGCCAGAGTTGGAGCCGAATTGCTTGGCGTTCCCCACGACTCGAGCATTGCCAACAGTCTCCATCTGGTGTGCTGATCCAGAAAAAAGCACGACTGCGGCGCATACAATCATCTCTGCACTCGAAGAAGAAGCTGCAACCATACAGGGAATGATTTAGAGTGGGCACGCAACAAAAGTGAATCATGGTGCGATCGAGATAGAAAATTGAGCGCGAAGTGGAAGACACCGTAGACGAACTGCGCGGTCAAGCGTGTGAAGAAGTGGGCCCTCTTACCGAGGCCATGGGTACGCTGGCAAGCAATCAACGCCTGGATACGGACAAGCAAAAATGTATGGACTCTATGAGATCAACTGTTCGAGTCTTCCGCAATCTAGCGGTCTATTTTCACAGATCCAGCAAGGCAAGACTCGGCTGGAGCAAGTACGGAAGGAAATGAACCCACATACCGAAGGTGGTGTCGTCATCGACTGTCCCACACGCTAGAACAGTTGCTACCTCATGCTTGGTCGCTTTCTCGGCTTGAAAGAGACATTCGACGAGTTCTTCAAGAGCCACGCACGTGGCTCAGCGTTTGCCGGAAGTTCACTGTGCCGAAACAAGAGCAGTGGGTTGAGATCAAGTGCCTCCATGTACTACAGGGATCATTCGCGTCATATTTGACCGAGTTGGGTGGCGATGGTTATTCGACTCTGTCTCTCGTGCTCCTCTGCTTGCGGTTTTTTCAAGACACAGCTCGGAAGTCATCATCTATTCGACGAGGAAATACAGGCGTGGGGTCATGAAGAAGACTATGCAGAGCGAATCAAGACCAAAGTGAATGATGTCTGCGCCGGTATGATGATGATACTTATGAACCGCTTTCGTGGCCTGCACGACGAGCTTCTCTGGATATCCTATCTCGATCCACGACTCACGTTTATGGATCACCTGAGCAACGTTGAGACCCAGCTTGCAAGATATTTTGTGCTCCCTGCGATGGAAGAAGTGGCTCGTGCTCAGAAACGCGACGTTGTCCCAGCAAATCGCTGCTCTCTCACGCCATCCAACTTGCGGGATATTGTGTGTGTGTCTAAGAATCTGAAACGTGAAGAGACACGCTCGACGGGAGAAAGATGTGGACATTTGGTCGGCTAGTGGAATCCGGCGATTCTTTTGTACGCGTTCGGAAAGATTGAGAAGAATCGGCGGTAGATAGTGTGTTGGAAAGAGGTGGCTGTTTCTGAGGCGATCGGAGGCCTCAAAAGCTCTGAGGATCTCTGATGTAAAGGAGGGCACTCAAAGTTCCTCAAATTGACCATGGGTTTTTGGCTTTCAACCCAATTTGCTCGCAAAGCGCAAGATCAAACACAGACAACAGCTCTTGTTCAGTTGGCTCAAGTCGCCGCCACACAGATCGAGCAGGGTACGGCAAATGTATCATACCCGTGCCATCCTCTAGAGTTACACAGCGACGATGACACTAGCCGTGCTACCCGTGGTCGCCGTAAGGACTTGAGCTGGACGCATTTTACGAAGTACAACTTACACAAGTAAAAACTGGATGCAAAGTGCAACTACTGCGACTTCCCGGTCATCTGCGCTCAGCCAGCCAAGAATCTGATCCCCAACATTCGACCGCCCAAATGCAGGGCTACTTCTCAAGCGAAAAATGAAGGCCGAAAACGGCGCCGCCAAGAGTCAGCGCACCAGCAACGCTCCGCCCGCCGCCGTCTCAACCGCGAGAACGCCAACACCAACAGTGCGCCATCACAGCGACCCACAGCACCAGCAACAATAGTTATTTCGGACGACGAAGATGCCGGCTCGCGAGCACAACACAGTTACCAGGTGGTGCTGTCTCAAGCTGCGTTTGAGTTGACTGTCGCGCGCATGTTTTACATGTGCACACTTCCGTTTTCGATCATAAAAAACCTGCTTTCCACGTAGTGTTTGCGACAAATGACTCAGTTCTAGAGTGAAGCTAGACGTACCGGCTGATTGTTGTTGAGTCAATTGCACTTCATGTGGGACTGCCCTCGCGAACCATTGCAAAGGGGGAATAAAAACGAAGCTGAGGAGAGAGCGTTTGCTCCCGCTGCTGTCGTAGATGGTGCCGTGCTTACTCGGTACTTTAATGAACTCACTCGCCTCGACCAGCATGCCTGCGGGGACCGATCCTGTTTCATGTTAGGGAAGCAAAGGGATTGGCATTCAAGAACACACCTTTTGCTAAAGTGTCGAATTGGATCTTCGGCCAGTCTTATTTCGCTGTGGAGGAGAGACATCGGTAGCACCACGTTAACACAATTGCGGTTTGAGGTTCTCCGATGCAATTAGCTTGATTGCAGCGTGGTGGCTTTCGATGGCTTGTTGGCGGGGAAAACGCCGGGGATTCCTGTGGCATTCACATGCCAACGCGACTACCGTGCATGGAGATACACACTGTGAAACCATGAAACGTATTTACCTTCTCCCATTTTCATCCAATGCGATATGACAACAGCAGCCATCGCGACAAGTTGCTCGTGCAATGGCGCGCGATGTAGATTGTAGATGCGGTCCTCGATGTCATTTTCGTACACGGGCTTGTCCGTCAGGAGCCTCGTGTGCTGCAAGCTACCGGCCAAGGCCACGGCGAACTCGCTCCGCGTCAGTCTGGCCTCGAAAAGATGTACGTACAATACCTTTCCAACCTCATGGGGGTGATATTTGCTGAGTCTTGTGTTTCTCTTTCAGATTGAGTATGTTTGAGACGCGTTTAAATACACATGTAAAGGGCACGCCCAATCTGGGTGGTTGTGCTCTTACGTACTAATTGTCGTCTCCATGGGACTTCTCGGCCTCTTCGACGTTGCTGTGTTTACGGTCCCACGAATTCGCTCTCCAGTCCAACCGCAAAATGTTGGTGGAGCCCTCGGCATTGGCCACGACGACGGTCGTCGCAGCAACCCGTACAGCGTGGAAGCGCTCATGGCGTCATTCCCTAGATAAAATGGGCGGCCTCTGGGCAATCGGTCGTAGAAATTTACGAGTTCGAGGGAACCACGGGTCCCACAATCGAGTGTCTTGCAGGACAAGTCATCTCAGTTTGTCGAGCATCGCACCTGCCAGAAGTCTCATGCGACCATCACTGCTATTCTCTGCCAACAAGGGGCAATTTCGGCAGTGCTAAGAAGCGCTCACACATTCCCAAGAAACCGCTATTGGACTCCCGCTCCTCAACATCATCGGGGTCTCCCCACACGACTTTACGTCTTACACAGTGCTTCATGGCGGGTGAAACTATTCACGGCTATGTACGGGGAGTCATGGGACGTGCGGGGAAGAGGGTTTAAGAGTCCACAAGTCATCTTCGCGGACCGAGATCTAGCACTGCCGAACAGCTTGGAGAATCACTTCCTTGAAACACCAGTCCTCTTATGCATCTGGCATATCCTAAAGGATGTCGAGAGCCACGCCCGACAACATGGTTTTTCTCAGGAGCGCGACACTGCCAACTCGACTCGGCGCCGGCCAAAATGGAAGGACTTGGCGGGGCACCATTTGTTTTGCGACACGTTCATCGCGCTTACGCGGGCAAATACGGAGGAAGAATACGAGAGCCGGCGGCACCAACTCCACGTACTATCACGGGAGGAAGTCGCCTACATCGACGACGCTGCGTAGCTTCACATGTGGAAGAGGCGAGCAGCACGATTCTAGACAAACAATTTTCGCCATTTCGAACTACAATCGACATCGTGCGTGGAGGGCTACTACGCTCCGTTGGAACGATGGATATGCTCAACGAAGGGGGATTTGTTGACAGTGTTCAATCGCATGATTTACTGGTGGCGACAGTCCTTATCCGGCCATCGTGGTGCAGTCTGTGACGCAGCTATCATGATCCCCTCATCGCTTCAAGGCCGACTGTACAAGGATGTGGTCCGTGTGATCCACAAGAACGCACTGAGACGCTGTATGGTGCTATTGAAATCGATACGAACAAGCCAGTGTAGCGGGATGTACACACGAACGACTCGGCTGCCGTGATACCGTCGAACCCGTGCATTGCAGCGCTCCAAAAAGCGTCTCCAGCCGAATAATTTTCACCCATACTGGTGGATCAACCGATTTGCTGCCCCTATAGCGGCGCCCGCTGGAATTCTGGTGCCTGAGAACATTCCGGAAAGGATCCGTCAGCGTTTGAGATTGAGCGAGGCGATGAAAGAGCTGAAGTCCTAGTGCAAGGAGCCCCTGCTCTTCCCACATTGGCAGTCTCTTTGACTAGAACAACCACACCAGCAGCTCGTCTACCTTCAATGCGATCCATCCCCACCAATAGTGACTGGATTGCAACGATAACATGTACAATTTTGTGTTATTACGATTAAAGCAATTTTGGGGAAAGTAATGAATTTACGGCACACGGGACACTGCGCGCGGATGCGGTCTTGAGAAGCATGGGTGACAGTCATGCTTGCGCAGTCAGAGCGCATTTCATGAAGGCACTCCACCGGGTGTGTTAGATTTACTGGCGGAAACTGGTGTATCGGGCAGACATGGTTATCGTCGCCGACGTCCACAGTTACGTGTTCTTCGTTTGCTTCCTCAGCGCCTACGTGCTGGGAAGTACCGACTGAGTCGTTTACGTTAGCACTCGCATAGGTAAGGATGGAGTGAATACTATTATCATCCTTGAGTTGAGGTTGCACTTTCACGCCTGTACTGACAGTCGCGAGCACGGCGGCGCTTCAACACGCTGACGTGTGGTTGGGTCGACACACGCTGGTGCTGCGGCGAGCGCTTCCTAGATAGGTACTTTTAGCACACAGCGTACTCCACTTTGTTTCCGTTGCCTCTGTTGTCGTCCATCTTACGGGTGTGGGTCTGCAGGAGCGCGGCATGGACATACACTGCGCCCATCTTGGCCATTTTTGATGCGATGCGCGGGAGACATTCGTTCAGCTCAGAATCAGACAGCTCAGATTGCACTAACTCTGAGCCCTATAGGCGCTGCGGTCTGACCACAACCCTTATTTGCATCCGGATAGTAAGCTGCTATCAAGTTTCAGCCCACAGCAGAGAGATAGTAAGCTGCTATCAAGTTTTAGCCCACAGCAGAGAGTCAGCACACATTTCCAGACCACAAGCTGATCACCTGACCGGCACTTTTCATTAGATATTTATTCGTGCCCGTTAGCTACCATCACACCCACCCAGCCTGACATCAAAGAAAACTCCAGCAATGAATACATCTCCTGCATGTCCCGAACACTACCACAAATTCATTCAAATCAAGGTATAACCCCGAAATCCTACGTGCACTTGGGTTCCACGATCAATATTTGTCGTACAAATCCTTGAACAAGACATCCAACATAAAGAGACTTGTGGCTGAAGGTGAGGGTATCTGTTTCCCACCTATCTGGGTCGTTGAGGGGATGCGACTGCATCAGACTACTTCGCTTTGCCACGGGCTTGATTCACCTTGGCTATAGCACCAGCGCTGTGGACATGACTGGTGGCGGCGGCACTGGCTCCACAAGTAGAGGTAATCTTGGTGGTAGTGGTGGTGGTCGAGGAAGTAATGGTGGGAGTCGTAGCCGCTTTGTTTGCCTCCGCTACTAAACGGCTGTCGCCATCCCTATCGCTGGAAGGCTAAGCTCGTTGTTCTCCAAACCTTTTTTTGTTTTGGCGATCCTCTGCCGGAATATAGGCCGTGTTCGCGCAGAAACGCCGATTCATTGAAACGCCGATTCAGGAACTAAATCGGTTTCCGAAAAATCGGTTTTGGCGATTCAGGTGTTTGTTCTGAATCGTGATTATGTCACTGGTGTGGTCACTAATACGCTTCAGTGCCGCGTCACTCCCCTGAGGGATTTCTTTTTCCTTACCTAGCCAAAGCCAAAGATGGACGACGACGACACCGATGCGGACGCGATGGCGATGCTCAGGATGCTCCATGGCATGGCGGAAACCTGGCTTCGGCGTGACGCCCCCGTAGCAGATGAACAGCGGGTTCCACGGGTAATACCCGCTCTTGCCGAACTTGACCGACCATTTCACAAGGTGTACTGCAGCAATCCAAATCCTCGTCTCTTTCGAGACCATTTCCGTATGGACCGTGATGTCTTTGACTTGCTCTTTGAAGGTGTGCGTGAGGCCATCCCAGACGAGCTCCGCAGTAAGCGAGAGGCACTTGCGGTGACGCTGGACTGGTTGGGGACTTCATCATCAGTAAGAGCGCAAGAGACGCGGTTCAACATCAGCTATTCGACTTGTCACAAGTATCGTCTTGCCGGTTTGCAAGCCATTATCCGCTCACTCAGGCATCTCATTCGCTTGCCCACATCCGTGCCAAGTACGTTTGCTTTGAAGTTCCCGTTCTTTAATCAGGCGCTTTGCGCGATTGACGGCGCCCACTTTCAAATTCAAGTCGCGAAAGCTGATGCCGACCGCTTTCGATCTCGAAAAGGGACAACGACAACGAACGTGCTCATGGCCAGCGACTGGGATCTACGTGTTGCGTTTGTGTACGCTGGTGTCGAAGGATCTGCCCAAGATTCGACTGTGTTGGGATTTAGCGGGCTGCTCGAGGCGCTGCCTCCAAACTACTACGTCCTCGCCGATGCCGGCTATGCTCTAGGACCCCAAGTGCTCACCCCGTACCGGTCCACGCGGTATCACCTGATTGAGTGGGGTGAAGGCGCTTTGCGGCCTCAAAATGCGAAGGAGTACTTCAATCTCAAGCATGCATCGGCCCGTAATGCGGTCGAGCGGATGTTTGGCATCATCAAGCGGCGATTCAAGCTGATGCGCGTCGTGAATGAATGCGAGCTGATCGTCTCGAAGGCCTCCATTTTCACGTGCTGCTGTGTGCACAATTTTCTGCGCACAAACCACCCTGCTGATTTGGCAGAAGATCTTGAGGCCGGTGACGAAGAGCGTGCCGTGGCTGATGGAGATGCTGTACCTGGCGGAATGGGAGGACAAGACGAGCCAATTCCATTTGACTGTACGTCCGGGAAGGCGCATCGCGATTACATTGCACGGGAGATGTGGCAAGAGTACCAGGGGTTCTCCGTGAAAGAGGCATCAACGTTTAAATCAAATCTATGGAGTGCTTAGTTTGCTCTGACTTGCAATGTGTGTGGATGGCTATAGCTGATACGCGTAGGCGGTGTTGGCTCGATCGTCTTGATCAATTTGACGGGCTCGCTTTCGGAAGTAGTGCTCGCTCGCCTGACATGCTGATATGATTGCCTCTGCCACACGGTCAGACGTGGATGATGTGGCCTTTGCGGCCTCAGTGGCAGCTTTCTTGGCCTTTGCGCGGCCATCTCGTAGGCGCTTGACGGCTTCAGTACGGCGTGCGTGGGAGGGGGGTTCTTCGACGACTTGGGTGGTGCTGTCATCATCATCGACAACGATAGTCTCGTGTTGAGCCAAACACTCAAACTCCACTTCTTGGGTAGCAAACGCATCGATCGAGCAGCCTTCGGACCCAGTAGCGACTGTGTCGGACTGCAACACTGAGCAGATCTCAACATGGGGAAAGCCCTTTGTCTGGAAGCTGCGGTAGGAGCTCTTCGCGGATTCATTCGCGCCGTTCATGAGATCCTTCCACACTTCGTCATCCATTGTGACGACGCCAGTCGTCCCTGGCTTTGTGCCCGCGCCGCTGCGAGAGTTTGCGACTTGGTAGAGCTTGTACTGTTGCATGATGCGTCGGTATTTGGACTCGGCCTTGGCTACGAATGGATATATACGGTCAGCTGTGGTAAACGTGTCTGCTTCCCATCTAGTTCACACTTTTGTCGAAGTAGATGCCGAACTTTGTGCCCAGCTCGGCTGCACTCGTAGTCCACGCCTTCTTGGGTACTGTCTTCGCCAAGACCCTGTTGCCACTTGGGTCGCCTGCACCGCGACGCTCACGGAGGACGAGCTTCAGAAGGTGGCACTCCATGTCTTCAGTCCATGCCATGTTGGTTACTTGGATGGGTCCTGCAGCGCGCACGACGGTGGGCGCCGCTCTTGGAGTTGCCGTTGGAGTTGCCATATTCGTTGCGATTTGTCTTGTGACACAGGAGGGGAGTAAATTCCGACAAACTCGTTATATTACCATTAAAATACCATTGAATCTCCTCGGATTCAAATAATCCGTATTCTTGGGCTGAATCCGGATTCTTTTTTAGACGTGTTCGTTCGCTGAATCCGGATTATGGACGTCTGAATCCGGATTATGTTGCTCAACGAACACGGCCATAGCCATTTGATTGGTCTATCCCAATTCAACTCATACTTCTCATTTGATAGTCTCCACACACCATTTCGATTTCGTCTCTCCATGGTCACGGGCAGATGTGGAGTAAAACGGAGGACGAGCTGCTTTGTCGTGCGTGGGTGCGTTCGTCTGAGAATGCGCGAGTCAGTGCTGACCAGGACTAGACGACCCTCTCAAATACTTTTCACAACCGTGAAGCAGCAGAGCTTACCAGGACCAACATACGCCGAGGTATTGATCCATCGCTGGTCTAGGATGCCGCGCGCAACACGAAATCTATCGCTGTTGCGTACTATGCTCGCGCCCAGCGCGCGCGAGGCAGTGGTGAGACCGATGAGATGTTTGGCTTGAGGCGCACAGACTCTACTGTGGGGAAGGGGATACTTGCAAATCAACGTATCGAAGCGATCTTTACGGTCACGTGACCGCTATACGAGTTCATCGAACCAAAGTGACGATCAAATAACAGCAGTCAAGTCGAGGGCTACCTAGCAAGTGTGTAGTCATGCGGCGAGTGTACGCGACAACCGGCGGACGATCTCGTGGACGGTGAAGGACGTCAAATGAGGGCGGCGACGATCACCCGAGTGTCATGTCTCCTGTGCCACGATTGTGTACGACAGCTACCGATGACGAACGAGTGCGACATCCAACCGTGTGTGTGGCAGTCTATCGACGGTGACGTGGATGAAGGCGGCGACGATCGTCCGTATGCACGACGACAGTCATGCCTGCTACGAGTGTGTACAACAGCAACCGATTGACGAGCGAGTACCTGCGGACGATCACATGATCCATCCAGCAGTCGTCAGCGAGGGAAGTCAAGCGCTCGTGATCGTCGAAATCAATCGCGTCATCGGGTTTGCCGAGGCCACCGGTGATTGTTGTCGCGATCGCCGTCACGTGATCGGCGCGTTCTTGAGGCCGTACGACTTGACTGTATAAGAAGATCGCCGATGCGCACATGGTTTGATGCCCGCATTTGCCAGCCGGGCGATCTGATCGTCGACTTGTCTGCTCTGTTTGGATGGTCCAGCTCGTCCACGTACTAGGGCGCTTTTGGAGGCGCGATCACATGGCTCGTAGACAGCAAATCGCCGGCCCAGCAGCAACGACACCGAGCCGATTCTCGCGCATCAGTGGGTGGATGACCACCAGCTAGCAGAAGTGAACGAACCAGTACGGTTGCAACTGACTGAGGCTGTACTGTGGCTGTGACCGTACTGGGGCCGCGTGTAACTAATGAAGAAACGTTCTTAACGTGGGAGACACAGCTCGAGATCCTAGGTCTTGAGTTTGACACGGTCACCAGAACGGTGTTGATGCCCATCGACAAGATCACGGTCGAGTGATGGAGATGTGGACGGCCGTGCGGATGCCACGCACCAAGCTGCAACTGCTGAGGAGGTTTCGCCACGTCTGTACTTGCTGCCGGTCGGCGAAACCCATCTTCCAATGAATCCAGGCGCTGTGCGTGACGGAAACACGGCTCTTAGGAGTGGAGAATTATGTGTCGAATCATGCCAGCTATCTGAGCGAGGTCGGCCTGCTACAAATCGAAGCCCTTGTAAACGTTGTCGGTGTCATCTGTGTCTGACTCGATCACAATCTCAGAGAGCGACGCTGACGTATCTTCCGTGCGTTTCTTTTCTGCGCGGTGGCAACCGTTGTTGGCTGCATTGTTCTCGCGTTCGTCGCTGCAAAATCGGTATCGTTTTCAACCGAGCCATCAGTCGCAACGACACGGTCTTGTCACTCGGCGGTTTGGCAATCATGTGCCATTTGACCTCCAATCTCGACGTGGGTACCCTCATTGTTTTTTAGAGGTCTCAGTAGTGCCATCGTCACTATTCTTGATATCACTGGTGACACTGTCGACGAGCTTCTTCGATGGCTCGCTTGGCTGTACGAGATGAATGGGTAGCAGGTCGTTTTTTTCCCATTCGATCATGGGCTCTACGAGAGTAGTGGATAAATGGGCCTCCTTGTTGTACTTTTGCATGAGCGTTAGTTTGGCAATTGGTTCTCAGATTCAGATTTTTTGCTCTGGAGCATGTTCCACTGGTCCAGAATGTGACGAGTGACAAGCATTTGTACGGTACTTTAGTTTAAACCAATGGACAGATAAAACTCCGGTGCTCCGATTCTCTATGGAGCATGTCCGACTTTCATCTGAAGCGCAGCAGTGATTCTTCTGAGTCAGAAGCACGACTGCTGCGTGGCAGTGCGGTCTGATTTGACGCGGTGGTCGCCTGTGTGGTAGATGGTCAACTGCTACGATTCTATCCGCAACGCCATATGTCATGGTCCATCGGCAGAGGACTTGGTACCGCGCAGTGCCGCTCACCGTCGCATTGCAAGAGCACCTAGCTCCAGTACGCCCAGCGCACACTCGCGGAGGTGCGTGCGCTGTTTGATGTGTGTGTTCAAGTAACCGGCGATGGCTGGTCATCCACTCGCCCGACGTCGAGACCACCGTCATCAAGATGACGAGCGGCAGTGTTCTCTCCACGGCAGAGCGGAAGAGCCTCGAGCGTTCCGTCGCTCGGAGCGAGCGTCCACTGCGAGTCAAGATGAGCCCGGCGACTTTGCGACTGAGGTACTTCGCCGCTCGAAGAAGCCGCGTCGCTCGGAACGCAGTTAGTTCTGAGTATGCATCGATCGGCCATGCACCCAGTCAACATCGAGATGCTGATGTTCCTAAAGGCTAACCGTGATTTGTGGAACTGATCCTCTCTTCTTCCGGAAATAGATAGGATCGCGCTTCCATAATGGATCAATGCATGGAAAAACTGCGGCAATGAATATTGTGTTTCTGTATATTTTACTGGTGATTATTGGCTTCGACATGCTCTCCCTAAATGTCATACTGTATTGTAGGACCCCTGTTTCTGCCGACGCTCTGTGGTTGCTCAACTGTATTCGAACTCATTCTCGTCCGCGCGACGTTCTACCAGGATAGACATATCCTCCTTTGTCCACAAGCGTATCTTCTCTTTCTTCCACGGTAGAACATGCGGCATGATTGGCGTCCTCAAAACCGTTTCCGCCGGCACATCAGTGGGGTCAGCGACCTCGTTAGTGCCGAACTGGGTATCGCCAGCTCCCTTGACGTCCATCTAAATTCCCATTGTTTTCATGCTGCTCTTGGTAGATATCCCAATTCCACTAGCACTTTATGGCAACATCGAAAATCCGCTTGTTCATGCTGGCAATCGCGTATGTCGCGTTCCAACTGGCGCCGTGGGATCTGCTTCACCACGTGGTGAGGGTTGAACTATAGGGCTAGTTCACGCAAACGCCGGCTGTAAACATCGATCGACGTTGCTTCCTTGGCTCGGTCGTACATCGTCCTCATCCCCTAGAGATGGATCTGGAACTGGGCTTTGTGCGTAGCATGTCCTGCCTTCATTGTAGAATCTACTTCTTTGTCTCCAACACGCACTTTAGGTATTCTGCTGCTCATGTGATATTTCGTCATCCACACGTTGAGGTCCCAGCACCAAGCTGCCGAACCCAGCGTTCCGGCACACGGACAGCGCTTAGTTACTCCATGAGCGAGTTGATCATCTAACCGGCGAATTCATTGGAGGAGCTGCCGATGCAGCTCGCAGGTGAATGGATGCACGGCTTAGCTGCCCTGAAACCACTACGTCTGGTACGTGATCTCGAGCACTTGTGGTACGAGGCAGCTCTGTGGTAGAGACCCACTCACACGTTGCTGTGGGTGGCCTGACATGAAGATGATGCGTCCGGTGGCTCTTTACATAACCAGATCCACCAACAGGATATCCTGAGCAGTGACGACTTCGGTGGGGCTACCGTGCAAGGTGCAAGCGGACTAAGAGATCGAGGAGAATGAGGTATCGGTACTACCTCTGTGCCATGGGACTGTTGCAGCTGCGGCAATGGCAACTGTGAGTAAACCACAAAGCCGATTTAGATGAAAATTTGACGTGTGAAAAGCCCATTTCCTCCACTTTCTTTTTTTACTCTATTCGGGATTGTCTTTCATGTATTTTGTCTGTTTTCCCGAGCACCATTTTTCCCACTCACTATTTGATGTCTTATTTCTCCATACTCAGCGATCTTAGACAAAAATTAACCCTGAAAGAATGGACGCGTGGCTCGCGGTGCGGTCTGTGAACCCACTGACCGGGGAATACGGCCCAACTGTCTCCACGTCTCCGACGACTGCCTTCTCGATCTTGGCTGCTTGTGTGCTCCGCGTGGCGCCACTATTTGGAGCCGTCCACTCCATTTGCTGATCGTCCGAATCAGATGGAGTTTCAGACTCGGCGGTGGACTCGCTCGTGGCGGAAAGCGCGCTGCTGGTAGAGACAACAGGATGCACACACGCGACGGCGCTGGCACCGCGGTCGCCCAGCAGCAGCAGCGCCGTCATTTCGTCGCACTCGTCGTCGTCGGTGAAACCCTCCACGACTTCCTCAAGACGATTGCCGGCTTCGTAGTCGAAGACTCCCGCACCGTCACTTCCGTAGCCAAAGACAAACGCTGTTAATCTTCTGTGCGTGGCACTCGTGTCGTCGCTGCTGCTGCTCGCGTTGCTCAGCAGCTCGTACCCGTAGAAGATCTCCTCATCGGACTCCGACTCGCACTCAAAGTCGAACATCTACGGGTTGAGCGGAGGCAGGTAGCGACTCGCGTGTTTGCATATCGTCAAGCGTGCAATGGCCGTGGGTGTCACGACTCACGCGTGCAGTACAGATAGTATCTATGCCGCGCACATCGTCACTCTCGACGCCGCGATCCGTGGGATCATCATCCGTGACGCGTTCTTCCAGACACTGCGGCGGCGGCCCAGCGATTGTCGCAATCTCCTCATCGTTATCCGTGACCGAAACGTCCTGCCCGATCTCCCCCAGCCGATCGCCGACTGCGTTGTCACACACACGATCGTCCAGCAGCGCGGTCGTTTCGTCACTGTCGTCGTCGTCATCGTCGGGGAAACCCTCGACGACTTCTGCGAAACGATCGCCGGCCTCAAAGTCAAAGACGCCGCTTTGCGTAGCGGTGCTGGCGTCGCTCGCGTTGCTGAGGACGTAGTAGAAGATCTCTTCGTCCGACTGATACGCAAACTCGTTCACAAAACCGGACGAGCCTCGGACTCGTCCTCGGATTCGGTGGTCTCAGTGTGCGTGTTGGTGCCATTGTCACTTTCTTGGGTTTCGTCATGTTCGTTGTTTTCGTGATTTTCGTCGTGTTCGTTCTTGTTTTGGTTTTCTTGAGTGCTTGTTTTTTCGTGTTTCTTGCTGTGGTCTTCTGGCTCGTTCTCTGGACTGGTATGAATACTGTGCAAATGTTTGTGGTCTTGTTCGTTGTCTTGGGTGTGTTTGTAGTTGTTTTCGTTTTCGTTGTGCAGTGGCTTCACGTGCGCTTCACGGAGCGGGGAAATCAAACATGGAACGTTTTTGTGGGCTTTGTCGGTTGTGGCTGTGGTACTGGCTGCGTTGGCGTGGGCTTGGGCGTACATGTGCGGCGCCAAGCGCTTTTCGCTGTCGAGCAGGATCTGCAGAAACTCGTTCTCTGCGCGCAGCACGCACAGCTGAAAGTCCTGCTCCTCCACAAGCGACTGCAGCGCCACCATTTCTTTATTCGTTGATCGCATCGCCTTCTCGCGCGCGCTCAGTTTTTCGTTCGCGTGGCGGAGCCACTGCGTCACACGGATCATCTCGCTTTCCAGCAGCGCCACGTGCACGCTGGCTACGATCTCCGCTGCGACGGTCTCGTCGGCGATGGACTCAAGCGCTCGGCGCACTACCGGTTCGTGGCCGTGGAGAGCACACGCCTCGTTCACACTCGCGAAAACGCGAGCATTCGCGTCTTGCTGTCTCGCGCGTTCCATGCGCACACAGCGCGCGGCAAAGTCCGCGTAATCGCGGGCGCTCGGCAAACCCGCCATGTCAAGCGATGGAGGAAGCACGGGGGTCAGCAATGATCTCGTCTATCCAGCTACATAGAGTTAGGAACGTAAAGAGGATCCAGTTTTACGCAGTCGGCTTTGCTCCACGCCAGATTCCAATCCTCGTGGTAGAACGCCGGATGGGTCCCTGCTGTCCCAGGTCCCATTTGGGTCCCGGTTGTAGTTTACGGAGTTTTTTCTGGGTCCCGGTCGGGACCCGAAATATTTCTGACATATATAATACATTACCTCCAATTGGAGGAGCCCCAACGCGTATGGGGGTCCACCCCCCGAAGCGAAGCGTAGGGAGGGGGAAAGCGTAGGGTGACGACCGAATGCTCAACTGAATTCGCTATCGAAAGGCCGATAGCCCCGCAGCAAAGCGGAGGGTGCTATCTCCCGAGCGCTCTAGCGCAGCGAAGCGGAGCGGGCGCAAGCGTTAACCATCGGAGCGAAAGCTCCGGAACGAACCTCCAATCCTTGATGCTA
>JAADWC010000138.1:0-17657 GCA_023336095.1 Pythium pectinolyticum | reverse complement strand
GCGACTTCCAAGCACCAGGGCTCATTGCTGGTCAAGGCCGAAGAGGCCGCCAATACCGCTGACGTTGCGCGCATGCGGTTCAGTGGGTCGGGTCTTGCGAATATGGATGGATTTTTCAGCAAGAGCGACCCGTTCATCGTGATCTCGCGCCAGCGCAAAGACCAGACGTGGATTGTGGTGCACAAAACCGAGGTGATCGACAACAACCTGAATCCAAACTGGAGACCGTTTGAGCTGCCCGTCCAAAAGATCTGCAATGGCGATTTCAAGCGTCCACTGCTGCTGCAAGTGATGGACGAAGACAGCGGCGGCCGCTCGGAATTGATTGGCGATGTGAAGACCGCGATGGAAGAACTTATTGCGAAGCGCGGCAGCAACTACGTGCTCCACAACGACAAGCTGCGTCTGAAAAAGGGCAAACAGTACTCGAATGCCGGTCTGCTCATGCCGCACGAGGTGCCAGCACACATTTGTGGATTACTGTACGTACTTTCTTGTTTTAGTTCTGGTTAGGCTTGGATATGGATGGATGCATGACGTCTAAAGTTTAGACGTCATGCATCCATCCATATCTAGTTTAGACTCTAAACTGACGTCTGGAGGGTACCCTGGCCAAGTTCCGCCTCCACAACAACAACACGGTGTACAACTCCGCTACCCTGGTTACCGCGGCTTATCGGATGACCGCCACAGAGACTAATTCAGTAGTAAGTGGTTACGATTTCAAGGCGTTGACTTGATTTTAACCAGTATGAAAGTATGTCGTGACTTTTGCCACTTTCAGTTTTGGACTTTTGCCTTCAAGTGGCAAAAATTCCGATACTAGTACTTACGATTCGTGAGTTACGGACGCAAAAACACTACAAAAAAAAGAAGAAATATGGGTCATCCCAGTTGCACGGCCAAATTCTGACTCAAAGTTGGTTTGTGAAACCAAAACACAGAGAGCTCTTCTTCCATACTCCACTCCAGTCACTGGAGTGGAGTCTGGTTCAGGCTGAAACGATGCGATCACGAAACGACCGCTGAGCAACGGGGATTCCCATTCAATTTCGCGACCGTCACCAGTGTGGTGTGGTGACGAAAGAAGAGCACTCACAAGAGAACAAGCCCGTGCGTAGTGCCAGTGATGTCGATGCTGCGATTCTCCGTGCCAGTTGTCTGGATGATGCTAGCCATCGTGTTGTCCACGCTAGCGCTCTCTGTGCAGGCGATCGTCGCGCCCAACCACTTTCTCGGGACGTGCCTCACGGACGAGTGGGTCGCGTCCATGGAGCAGACGCTTGGTGTCGACAGCCTCGCGCGCGACAGTCGGAACCGATTTCTCCATCCGTTTCTCCATGCATCCATCAAGAACCCACTCACTCGGATCCACGACCCACGTACCGCCGCTGCGGACGCGTTTGCTTCGAGCTGCTTGCCCAGCAGCACGCGCATCTACGGCGACGGCGCGGTCGTCGACGCGGCCACGGGTGCCGTGCGCGACCAAGGCCGCACGAACGGCACGCTCGTGGTCGAGAGCGCGACGTGGATCACGCATGGACTGACCACACTCGTGTTTGCCATCCTCGCACGTGAAGTCTATGGCATTCCGGTCACGATCTTTGCGGACAGCAAGATCGCGCTCTTGAATGAGCGCATGTCGTCCGTTGGTGCGGGCATCTGTACACCGACCCATGTGAATTTGGAAGTATGGTCGCATCCGTCAGTGTTGCTGGACTCGTACGCCGCCGGCGACATGGGCTACGTGGGCCGCTCGGGTCTCTACACGACGACCCAATTCGTGAGCGACTCGGCCAACACCACCAAGCATGCCAACCCGCTGTACGCCGACTACTGGAAGGGATACACGTTAAACGACGAGCTCATCGACGCCGTGCCCGTCTCTGCTCTCCGCAACAACACGGCGTTTTTCCCGCCGCGTGAAGTCACGTGCGCGAATGGCACGTTTTCGTGCACCAACTCGTGCTCGAAATCCAGGGCCTGCATCGAACGCGAGGCGCAGGGAAAGGAGTGTATGGTCGTCGTGTTGATGTACGGCACCTACGCGCGCGGCTACACGCAGTCCGTGCTCACCCACCTCAATTTCCCGACGTACTTTTGCTTTATTGGATACGACGGCGTGCAAAACTATGCACTCGACGCGCACGCCAGGGGCATCCCCGTGCTATTCTACCATTACGAACCCGACCTGTTCCATGTGGCCCACCCGGGTGTGTTCACGCGCGTGTTTCTGCCCCGTGCGCTGCCCGAGCGCGTGATCTTGAACACGGGCAAGTTTGGGGACTCGGACGCGAGTGACAACCCCGTGGACGTTGATTATCCGACAAGCAAACTGGTCAAGTTTGCAGCCTCGGCACTGTCCGAGTCGACCCAAGTGAGCCAGTTTGTCGCCAAGTTTTCCATTTCCGAGCTCCAGATGAACAGTTTGCTAGCTCGGTACAATCTCGCATCGGCGAAGAGCAGTGCTACCGACCCGACGTTCCAAGCGGCGTGCTCGTGGGTGAAAGAAAACTACGTGGTGTGGACCAAATGGCTTGACCGCAAGCCGCTTTGTGAGCTCCGTACGCACGCCCACTATAAACTCTCGGGCTGCCAGACAGAAGCCGCCACATTCGAGACCTACCGCACGATCACATTTGAGTGGAATATTCCAGATCCAGAGAATGCGACGATCGGCTACAACTGTGACGGTGGGCTTCAGCAGCTTCCACCGCCGCTCAAGACAAGCCGCTCGTGCGAGTGGATCGAGGCGGACCCGACACGGTGGCAAAGCTGGATGCTAGCCAAGCCGCTGTGCGATTCGTCGTTCTACATGTACAATGTCACGGCGTGTGACCCCGCGGCCAAGCGGACCGTCAACTACTGGTGGTTGCTGCCCGATCCCACAGATCCGGACTTGTCACACGAATGCCACGGGGGCGACAAGCTGCCCGCGGATATTCGAGTCGAGTGCGACTTTATGCCCACGGACGCGCCCGCGTTTCTCGTGGTGCTTGTGCTGGATCTTGCCATCCTGATCCTCTTGGTCGCCGCCATTGGCTTTGTGGTGTACCACCGCAACTTGCCGATTATCAAGCGCTCGCAATGGGAGTTTTTGGCGCTCTTTGTCTTTGGCGGAGTCGTCATGTGCGTGGCGGCCTTGCTGTACGCGGGGAAACCCACCCGTTTTCTGTGTGGCGCGCGACCCGTCTCCATCGCACTGGGCTTTACGATCATCTTTGGTGCGCTTTTCGTCAAGTCGCTTCGTGTCTACCGCGTGTTCATGAAAGCGTCGATGAAAAAGGCCACGGTCACGACGAAAACCATGGCCAAAGTCTTGGCGGCACTCGTGGTCGTCGACGTGCTGATTCTCGGTGTGTGGTTTGCCGTGGATTTTCCCGAGCCGACGATCGAGCTCGTCGCCGCCAAGGAATTCCGGGGCGAAATCGACCGCATCTCGTGCCACTCGACGAGCTTCATTTTCAATGCACTGCTGTTGTTTTGGAAGGCGATCGTATTGATTATGGGTATTTGCGCGTCGTTTCTCATTCGCAACGTCTCGTCCGACTTTCAGGAATCGATTTGGATGTTTGCATCCAGTGTCATGGTTCTGCTTGGCTGTCTCGTGATCTTGCCGCTCGCATACTTGGTCGAGATGCCCGCGGGCGTGTTCTACGTGTTTCTCGCGGGTTGTCTGCTCTTGTGTACGGCGGTGGTCATGGCGTTTATGCTCGTGCCCAAGATCCCGCGACTGCGCGTCGAGGCAGCGTCCTCGTCCAACTCCTCCTCCACACAGGGGTCTGCAAAAGTCGCCGACTCGAACCGAACGCGCTCGCTAGTGGCCAAGTCGGCCTATGTTGTCGTTTCCAAGCCAAGTGTAATTGGGAGTACAGCCCATGGTGGAGAGACATCGTAAAATAGACCCCACGGTCCGTGGTGCAGTACCGTACCCGGTCGACGGAGCATTTAGTGACTTCAAGAAAATAATCCAATACCCATTCTATTAATTTTAAATTAAAATCGCCAATAAAATGGCGATTTTCATTTAATGGATTAACGGAAATGTCCGGAAAAAACCCGGTCCTCTAAATTATTTGAAGCGGGAAATTTTGGAAAAACGGACACTATTTGGGAAACGGGCTTTTATTCATCATGCAAAAGTGAGATTTCGTCGAGACAGTCATCAAACTCCTCTAGGTTGAAGACATCATCTCCTCGTCTTCACCATTCTCCGTGCCCCATGCCGCCATAAACTTGTCGCCGTAAACGTCGTGCCTGGCGATATACCAGTCGTACACGTGGTCGCTGAACCCCGCTGCTCCAATCGAGTTGGTTACATCAGCAGGGTCAGTCTCGCGCCACGCTCGTCGCACCCACTCGCACACGCCCTCGAATTACCGGCGGCCGGGGGTTGCCGAACTTCGTGAACGCGACTTCGTCGCTCTCCTTCCATACGTTGATCTCCGCACACAGAATGTTCTTGAAAGATCGGTAGATGGCGATATCGCCTGCTTACAAATAGGGAGTTAGTCCACCGGCACCACACACATCCCAATCTGACGCGACAGGCACTTGGCCTTCACGTCCTTAGAGATATGCGCCCTCATATTTTGTTTTGTGGGTAAAATGTAATCGCAAATTCCCTGAATAATCATGTACTTTTCTGTCAGCCATTCGTTTTTGGCCCCAGGCCACCAATTTCGGCTGGGTTTTCGAGGAGAAAAGCAGTCCTAAGACGATTTCGAGCAAGCACAGCAACCCTCATTGTCGAATCAACCCGCAAATTCCCCAACCGCCACCCAGCCAAGCAACCAGCCAAGCAACAAGCTAGTCTGCAACTTCTTCTTCACCCAATTCGATCCGTCACGGCACAAGTGCAACATTTGCGATGTGGAGCGCAAGCAAGCGCTAAATACGGGCTGCACCGACTTCCTCAGCCACGTAGCAATCAATTATCCAGCGTTCAAGGAAGAGTACGATGAGTTCTTGCGTCATCGCCTCACGTCGCTGGAGGTGTTCGGGTTTGTCGATGCCGACACCAGCAACATGCACCACCGGATGCGGTGGATGGTCGAACGTAGCTTCCCTCTTTGCGAGGTGGAGGCAGAAGTGACCCGCAAGATTGGGAAGATGAAGCCTACCACGCGGGAGACTTTGTCTGCATACGCCGAGTTGCAGAGCACGTCGGCGCTGCCATCGCCAGTGTTTGGGCTGATGTTTGATGGCTGGTCGACTGGACCATGGCATTTTCTCGGCGTGATTGCTGTGTACGACGTCAGCGGCGATTGCCGTGAACGAATGATCAGTCTGTCGCCTTTTGAGCATGATAAGAAGGCCCACGTAGTGGAGTAGCTCGTGCGGTTCGACCGGTTTCTTTGCCTTCAGCTCCTCCTCGATCTCCACCACATTGTTTCCTTCGCGACAGGATTCGACGCCTTGCGGACCAGCATATTGGCGTGGGTGTCGGCGGCGATGACCGGGATCTTCTGGACCCAGTACCGGTTAGTCTCACGCCCAACGTGTGCCCACAGCGCCTTGGGCAGGAAGTAGTAAAGCAGTCCGAGCGGACTCTACGCAAACGCCAGCGCACTTATTGTTGGGCCGTGTGGTCCATCGTACATGTCGGTGGCTGCACGTTGAACAACGGACGGGGCCGTAGCGGCATCGTACGTGATCCACCCAGACTCAGCCATGTGGGCAAGCTCTTCCAGCCGCCGGGTCGTCACGTTCGTTGTCGCTCGTGTCGGAGCCGTTCTCCATCGTCGAACTGCCGACGCTGCCGTCGTCTGACTCGCAATTGCTGGCGATATTCACGTCGTCTACGTCAGGCGCCGCAAAAAGGTCTTCGCTGCGCACGGCGGCGACGAAATTGTCGCTGTCATACAGTGTGAGCGAATCACGATCTGCGGCAGCCTCCTCGGCTTCTTCAGCAACACCACCTCCTTCATCGTCAGCGACACTACCTTCATCATCGCCACCTTCATTACCAGACATTGCGTAGTCAGGGTCGTTGTCTTCGTCTGCATTTCCTTCCTCTGTAGCTCTTGGGGTTGCCACCGGTCAAGCTCGAACGCCGCGGACGGCTGCTGCTCGCTTGCCTCGCAGGCTGTATCGACGCCCCGTCTGGACGTTCACGACCTCCACTTCATCTCCAGGCTGATCCTCTTCTGTCTTCTGTTCATCGTCGCTGGTCAGTGGCGGACCAGAGACCTTGGGAGGGCCCTCGTTGAGGCGTTTTGCATTCGCACCGTCCGATCCGACACGGGAACCCCCAGATACTGTAAGTACCTTGGCTCGCCTTCCGCTGTCGTTGTCGAGAACACGTTATTGCTCCAAAGGTGGGTGGTTCAGCTGCGGTCGACAACGCGGCCACAGTTGCAGCAAGCTCAACCGACGTAGGCGAGAGCGAACCAGGAGCAGACACATCCGTAACAGAAGCCACGGCAGTCGCAGGAGAAGACACAGCCGCTGCTGGGGATAGTGCAGGCGCCACAATGGCGGACACGGCTGTTGAAGAACCTGGTGGAGGTGCAGGAGCGCTGTAGGAGCAGCCATTGCCGTTGGAGAAACTGTAGCAAGCGCTGGAGGAGCAGCCATTGCCGTTGGAGAAACTGTATCAAGCGCTGGACGAGCAGGCGCGGCCGCTGGCGAAACTGGTGCAGGCGCTGGAGGAGCAGCCGCAGTCGCTGGAGAAGCTGGTACAGGCGCTGGCGGAGATACTGTAGGGATGACGACGCCTATGTGGTGCCAACCTTGGCGTCTGACGTGCTTTATTAGCGCGTTTTCGCCGACGAAGTAGTCGACATACTCGGTGCCGAGATTGCGAGGAGGCGCGCCGGGGCGGTGGTAGGAGTACACAGTCGCCAAGCCGCGCGGCTTTCTTGCGGACCAGCCAAGGTGGCGGAGCATATACCTGTCGAAACGTCTTCTCTGGAACCGAGATTGCCATGTTGGTTCAGCGGTGAATTCTATTGTGAGAGCAGCTCCTTTGTGAGGGCTCCGTTTAAATTTTGAACGGCGGTTGACCTACACTCTCACTCCACCAACCGCACCAACCTAGCTTGAATGCATAACGACTCCCACTTACTTGTAAGGGTTGGGGTTGGTCAGCCGTCTATGTTCCATACAAAGTCTTGGATGCGGAGAAAACACTTGTTGCAAACGTGACGGAGTATATTTACCTGGCTAGAGACTTAGGCCGTGTCCGTGCTCGAAAATACGATTTTCACTAAAACCATAACCATCGAAGGCACCTTGGTTTTACACAATTGTACCCTAACCCCATCAAAATGACATTTTAAGGTGGAATCTCTGGAACAACTGGTTCAAAAACGATGTTTTTGGGGGGGAAGTTGGAGTCGAAAAAATACCGGTATTATACCGATCCGTCTCAAACTTGTCACACACGTAGATCTCGATTATGAGAACATGACCATGGAGGTTGCTGCTCCTGAGCGCGACAACAGCGCACGTAGCGCTCTCTCGCGCGACCCAAATACACAGCCATGGCCGCGCATTTTCGAGTTTCCTCAGGCCCATGTCTCGTCTGCATTCTTGGTACCTACAAAACGATCGTGTGATGAGCCAGTTTCGGCGGGAAAGGAGAGTGTCCTCCACTTCTCCAGTGATGGGCATCAATGGCGGGTGAGAACTGTGGTGCTCTGTGGGCTCAGAACAACACAAGCAAAACCTCAGTCAGACGAGCAACGCCAGAAATGCTGGAGGAGCTGCGCGCTGAGCAAGAGCGGCACGAGCCGCTGGAGGGGCTGCGCGTTCCGCAGGCGATCCACGCTGAATATGAAAGACTCCGGACGGAAAATGAGCGGCTTTTTGCAAGAAACGAGCAGCTCGTGGCGAGAAACCAGCAGCTCCACGCTTATCTACTCAAACAAGAACAGAATTCAGCCAATTTGCCAGAGAAGCGTGGCCGCGTGTTGATGACTGGCCGACGTGGCTGTGTTTGAGAGCGCCAGAACCATGGCCAAACGAGCCCAACTCGGCACGAACAACGACAAGCAGCCACCGGAACTGACCGCCAAGAACGAGACCACGCAAGCGCGAGTGAGCACGACGAACGCCAAGCAGCCACTGCGAGCGATCACCAAGAACGATGTGAAGGTAGTTTTGCTGAGTGCGAATCGCAAACGGAAGTTTTTTGCTGAATTGGACGCATTTTTGAACGACAACGATGATGACCAGCAGAGTCCAGTATCCACTATTGTCACCGGAACCAAACTACAGCGAAGCATGGCAACCCAGGAAGCCACTGATGAGTCGTATTCGAGTAGGTCCAGTGTATTTGATGAAACACCGCCATACTAGCACATGCGACTGGCGCCGCATCACCCAGCCGTGGAAAACAATGGGAGCGACCTCGCGCCATCACATTCCACTCGCGGATGCACGTGAATTCAGTAGAGAAGCAGAGCCCAAACGAATGCCATTCACAGTAAGAACGATGGGTGTAACGACCATATATAAACAAAACTTGGATTCAGCAAACTTCCATCTCTGTGCCTTTCAGTTTTTGCTTGAGAGTCGACACTTTGGAACGAACTTGACGGTCTGTGATGCTGTCTTGGCAATCTGGGAACTTGATTTGAATAGTAGAAGAGCCGCTGCGGGCATGATCTTTGGCTCGCTGGCAACGATCTCTTGAAGATATTCTGCGTACTCAACTGGTATCGTGCGTCGCTTTGCTGGTGGCGCTTCGTCGTTTTCGAGACGTCCCTGTCGCTTCCGTGACGCATTGAAAAGCCTGGAAACCTCTGCACGGACTTCTCCCTCACTGGGGAGGTCGAATCTGCCAGGGTAGCGTCGGCGAAGCTCTTCTACCATGCGACCAGCTCCGAGCTTCTCCCCTTTATCATTCGCACCACGCTCGTACATGCCGCGAACATCTTCGCCATACAGCCGTATGTATTTGGCTCCGTACATCTTGCCATTGGGAGGGCGGCGAGCCCAACCACACTTGAGAAGAGGTAGATCGACATCACCAGGCCCGTCCGGGATTTCTCCAAGTATACGCGTCATTTGGTCGGGAAGATCACTTGCATCAACAATACCAATCTCACTTGATCCATGGAGCGAGAGTAGACGACGCATTGCAAACGAGGCCATATCTTTGTCAGTGGAGGCTTCTCTTGGCATATCGTCACGTTGGCTTCGAAGGGCGTCCAGAGCACTTGGGGCGTGCCTCCACTTGCGCGCTCGACGAACCAGGCGCGCAGTTTTGCTAATTCCCACGCCCGTCACGACGCCAGTTGCAGCCACTAACACTTGGCTTGACTCTTGTACAAGGCCGTTGGCGATTTCGTCCGGATCATCGTCGTCGGGATCAGAGTCGTCACCGCCTGCATCAACAGGAAAAACGTCGCAGTCGCTTGCATCTGCATCTGCATCGTCGTCGACTTCAAACGCCTGCTCTTGGTTCTCCAGCTCGATACTTGGTGCTGTGTTGATCTCAATGGGCAGACAGGTTTTGCTTGCTGGACTCACACGTATGCACTTGCCGCTCCCCACTGCGAAATAAGAGAAGACACGCATTGTGAAGTCGGGGCAGTGCGTGATCTCGAAAGGCCCTGTAGGACTAAATTGGTGGCTTGGAAAGTCGTAATAGATGTCGTTTGCCCGGCCCATCAGCTTGGACAGCGCGGTTTCCATCGGTGCCAGTTGCCGGAGGAGGTCGGCGACGTGGCCGCGGTCGTACTCTACTAGCTCAGCCACGCAATTCGGGAGACCGCCATCTGCGACGAGGGCGACGACATACTGTGTTGGTGTCACACAATTGTTTCCTTGGGTTACAAATCGACGGACTTTTCGCTGAGCTTGGCCGAAGTGTCCGTCGAGTGGGGATTTCCCGTCTTGAGTCTCCGTGTGTTCATATCGTTCCACGGTAATTCCATTCACATAGCCGATAATCGGAAGCAACACAATCACGCACGC
This sequence comes from Pythium pectinolyticum, assembly GCA_023336095.1. Lineage (NCBI taxonomy): Eukaryota > Oomycota > Peronosporomycetes > Pythiales > Pythiaceae > Pythium > Pythium pectinolyticum. The sequence goes on along the minus strand of JAADWC010000138.1, from coordinate 7,730 downwards.
ATTCTGGTAGCACGACGCGTTGTCGCTCTGAACAACCACTCGCTTGATGTGTGGCAAATGGCGTCGCAGCGCCATCATCGTCGCCTCCAGAAGCGACACCACGGCTCCTTTATCTTGCTTGTTGTCGCTACTTGAGAGCTGGTCGTAGTACAGAATCGTTTCGATCACGTCGCCATCAGCGTCGTCGCTAGTCTCCCACGACCGGATTTGCACACCGTGCCACGACATGCCACGTTTACCGTAGTGGTCTGCGGTCTTCTCTCTAAAGTATATTGGCTCGGCCTTCATCTTGAAGTCAATCAGAATCACAGCTAGATCTGTGCAGCCGTTGTGGCGGCACTCATCCTTCGCTTCCTCGATCATCTTCGCTATCGCCCGCTGCTGGTTCACGACGCGTAAACGGTGGCCCATAAACAGCTCGATCTTATGCACGATATCATGGATGACGCCAATGGCGCTTGCGTCCGCTTGAGACCCTTCAATTACGCGGATCAGATTCTGAAAGAATCGATGAAGGCTGGTACATTGAGCACACGACACTGCACGCTCTTCCAGTGGTGACGTTGGCGCCGACAAACCAAACTTCACATCATGACGCGGGCAGCCGATCGACTCGACAATTCCGACTTGGCTTGCGTGGCCGTACTTGAGCCAGGCTTGGATAACGTCCAGCTTTGCTTTGAACGCCGGCGTTTGAACTGGTACAGCTTGCTCCAGGATAGAGCCGATGACATCAAAAGTGTCGTAGATCAGAAACCCGGTCACGTAATCGATGCAAGTCCGTGGCTCCACTGTTCCGTTGGTCAATATCGAACACACTCGAAAGAATGACGGTCGCGATATCGTGTTTTGCCCGTGATGGTCTTTGTACTGGTTGTAGATCACAGTGGCGGGTTTCTTCAGCAAAATCGATGGTGCATCATGGGTAGCGCCGTCTAGCTTGATCTTTTTTGTGCCCCATGATAAATAGGCTACATTTTCGTAGGCAAGAATAAAACGGATCGCGTCGTCCAGAGTTGACGTATCGTAGCGCTGGCGAGACCAAGTCTTCTTTGGTAACTCGCCCTCTTGCAGTAGAACATTGAAATCTTGGCGCGATTTCGTGTAGGTTGTGGATCCTATGGCCCCACCGGGCACTTCATCCGCCATGGACGTCAAATCGCGAAGCTGGAAAGTTCCACACAGGGTCGCACGGACCAGACGTCGCTCAATAGATCCTTTCTTTGCATTCGCGATGGCACGCATGCAGGAGCGGGCAACGGCTTGATGGTCAGACAACGTTGGGTCTGGACGGAGCCACATTGCGAAACTCTCCAGCGACGCCGACGCTGCGTGCTGGTCGATGCAGAGCGACTCCGCGACGGAGAAGAGAATTGCCCGGTAAAAACGCATCACGGCCATTCGCTGACTAATGCAGTCGGCGTCATCATCTGGGCCGAGCGTCCAAAACTCCTCCGAGCGCCGCATGTTTCGCGGTGGGAGGTGCTTGCCAGGAAGGTGGACTCGGCAGCGCCAAATCCAAAGAATTCCAAAATGTTCGAGTACGTCGGGGAATCGCTCTTCTGTGTGCTGATCGGTGTCAGCAAACCGGTGTACCGTGAGGACTTTCGTACTTGCCTGGCAAACACAACACCGCGCGCAACAGCGTCCTTTTTCGGCCTCCCCGGTCTTCGTTTTTCTTTTCCTTTCTTTTTGCGGGTGTTGTGCTGTTCGCAACACATGCTGCATTCCATGCACCAGAGAACAGAGCACCGCGCCACTTTGCAGTCGCAACTCAGCTTTCTTGGTGGCGCAGGGTCTGCATCATTACTTCGGCAGCGGGTTTTGGGAGGCGGGGTGGTGAACGACGCCATCTTATGCCGCGTCGAGATGTTCGTACGGACCCGTGTTTCAAGTTTCAAAACTGGCGCGCAAGTGATATTGACATGCATTCATCAGTTGTGGGAATGCTGGTGGTGGAGGCAAGAGGAATGAAGGTCGTGGAGTGATGGTGAGACGACTGTACGACAAGGTACTGAAAAATACAGCGATTTGACTCATGTGAGTCGCGGCCACAACCAACTTTCCGGTCCAAATGAGGCCCAACGAGCTCTCTTCTTAGGTGGACTATGCATTGCATATTTACGCGAGCGCCACGTAACTTCGGCAGTAGGCTCCAGGCGTGTGGTCCCCGATTCACTTTTGATTTGGTGTTGATCGGGTAAATTCCGGAATACTTTGCCTCGAAAACACCCCCCTGTAGCCAACAGTTCTTACAGAGATTCCATCTTAATAATTCATACGTCCAGCATTTTGGAAATCATCATTTTGCTGGGTTCGAGGTATTTCTAAAACGGAAGTCCCGAAACGACGTTTGAGGTGAAAACCTCGACTAAAATGTTCATTTTGGGGCTGCGCGAAGTCCCGAAACGACGTTTGAGGTGAAAACCTCGACTAAAATGTTCATTTTGGGGCTGCGCGAACAGGGCCTTATTCTGTACCGTACAGAATACGGTCCTGGGGTGTAAGACATACATCTTACAGACTGTTTTGAATACCTCGTTTGTCCTACTGATAATCTAAATCGAGAAAAGGAGAATCTCAAAACTGAAATGGTAGAATGACGGACACACCTGTGGTAGAGCAACAGATGTTCAGGGATACGGACGGGGCGGTTGATCGTAGACTCTCAATCGCCATTACCCTACCCCTCTCAGAACATCCTTTTCAACGATCGTTCTGTTGCATACCACTCAGTGTTTTCTCAACGAATGTGGGTCGATCAGTTGCTAACCACACAGTGGGCTGCAGGGACAGCGGTGAAGAACAAGACGAGCAACGAGATTGTCCGAGCCATTCACATAGAGGTAAGTGTTTGTATCTTTCTCTATGTCTACGCCACCAGGCACAAAAACGATTACGTACTACGACTCCATGAACATCTCTGGCTGTATGAAGCCATAGGATGAACTCGCGTGGAATCTGTGTGAAGGTGACCAGCCACCGTTTCCTGACTACACCATCGTGAGTCTGAACAGTCCAGTTCAGCAAGATGGTTTCAGCTTCGGATTGTTCGTTTGCTTCCCTTATTCTCGGCCTTTTCTCCAATCTTGTACCCCACCGCGACTGCATAACAGACCAGAGGTGGGATGTAGATGACGTCTCCCGGTCTTTGGATTATGACATTGGCGTCCGGGTGCGACGCCAACCACAATATCGATGCTGGATCGTTGGTTGAAGTGAGCTGCTTTAGCTCTATAAACGGTACGGCTACCCACAATTTAATTGCGTTGGCGCAGTATCGTGGTAGCAGAGCAAACACTTGACCATGGTCGATGTGCGGAGGGGTGATGTAATATCCAGCCTGAATTAGATACTCAACTTTTTCGTAGTATGTGTTGCTGGGGTCGTCCTGTATCAGTTCATGCTTCTTGTAGAGATGATCGAGAGGCATAGAAAGCTGAGCTGGCAGTACCGAATTTGCTTGCGTGCCGATAGGTAAATGTACGCACACACTTGGCTAGAATGGCGTAGTTTTAAATGCGAAACGAAATGGTCACTGTTGTGCGGGATCCCATCGCCAGTGACAAGCGTGTACGCGCGGTCTTCGGCCTGGCGAAATACAGTTGGTGCGTGCTTGGCGGAAGTGTATTCCTCCAAGCTCGCGATGCCTATGACAGTTACCTCTACGCTACTCGTGCGACCGTCGCAGCTCGCAAAGACTCCGTGGCGTCATGGAGTAGAGTGCTGGGACCATTAAGAAAAATTCATGGTCTTCCAGCTCTCTCACATGACAAAGAGAAATCACGGTTCATGGCGTTTTAAAAGACGATCCAAGATTCGATAGCCGCTATAGCCGCTCATCCAAGTGCGTGTCAACTCGGCGGGCCAAAAGCGGGCGATGGCGAGTAAGATGGCGAGCATGCGAGAAGACAAGCTCGCTAAGACCTCGCAACCAAAATTTAAACCCATATCATTTTGACAAGAAAGAAGGATTCAATTTCATGATAAACTAAGAGAGGAAGCTTTACATTGAACGTATCCCTGGACTCAATTTCCAATGGATTGCGATACATCTCGTACGTATACGTTTGTCTACTCACGAACACCAATTCTGTAAGACCAAATTTCGAAGTTTGATGTTTTCAGTCCAACTACGCGATTTGTAGTTGGTCTTAGACAATTGTGCTCATTCCCAAATTTGCTTCAAAGGGCTCCATTCAAGACCAGACCAAGAACGAGAACAATGCCAAAAATTCAGGGCGCGCCTGGCAAGCGGCGGTCTGTCGACGCCGCTCACAAGAGCTGGCGTGGTCGATGGAGCCATAATGGTCTGTGCTGGCGTAGTCTTTGCCTTGCTCTTCTTTTTGTTTGTCAACGTTACCTTCACCCGACGCATCTTGAACTTTGCCTTGCTCCCTTGTTCTCCGGGTTTCGCTATCTTTAAAGCTGATCTGGTCGCGACGACCTGGAAACACATGCCGAACTTGGCGAAGTACGCACACTGGCAGATACAAGCCTGAACGTCGACAACCCACCCTCGTTCTGGGATCCCGATGTGATGCGCACGGACGAGAGACCACTTCACAGTCCGATCACACAATTGTACGGCTTTCTTGCGGTCGTCCCGAGAGAGCGGTGGTGCTGGAGCATGGACGCGAAGCCTGTGCTGCTCAGGCGCGAGCGCCACTGCGTCTTCTTCTTCGTTGTCAAGAAGCGACACAGCCTCGCTCTATGAGTAAACGACCCAAGCGCAGAAGGCCGGTCGGATGCTTTCTTGAGTTCTGTGGTCGTTGTCACAGGATGCGAGATCACAGGAACGCGGGGACAGATAAATCCTTCACTAAACTCATGAACTTGTGCAACAGGCGCTTCATGTCGTATAGCTTGCGACCAGTGTAGGCCTTGAGAATAGCGTTGAATGTCGCGCAAGGATTGTTCGTCACAGCGTACCCCATTGGCGAGTGGAAGATTTGCCATCTCCACAACCGACCTTCCAACCACTGGGAGCTGAAGTATGCCGCGAATACGCGAAGTTCGGAATTTGCGCACCACGCACCGAGCACTTTGTCCCAGGTCTCGAGGTAATGAATGAGGCCCCGGTTGTAGTGCATGAAGAAGCACATCAGTGACACATCTTCTGCGAGTGCTGGTATACGCAGAGAGGCATTTAGCTGGGCGTCTTCAGCATTGGCCATAAGAGCGTCACTCTTGATCGTTGCGCTTGATACGAGCTTCATCATGTCGAACAGAGCCTGAAACGACTTCAGGTACTCCGATTCCGTCCGTCGACTAACCACAAAGATCGCTGATAGCTGGTAGCGACGGCAGCCATCACTAAAACCGCAAGTAATCGCGGGGTAGCCAAGGTCACTTAGTTTGAACGTCGCGTCGGCATGGAACATTATGAACCGGTCTGGAGACGCAAACTGGATACTGTTTGCGAGGAGGGTGTAGCTGGCAACACCGAGAATGAGAGGGTCGTCGTCTTCACCTGACCCGACGTATGGGTATCCGTCCTCGTCCTTGGACACACCAAACACGAGGGCCTCATCGTGTTTCATGTCAGGGTGATAGCAGAACTCGCGCACGAGCGATCGAATCGGGTCAATCGCATTCCGGGAGCCATCTTTCTGGCGATGATACTTGAGGAACCTGGAGATCTGCTCGACACTCGGGTACCCACGGGTGGGATTACGATGGCTCGGTAATGCTTTCGGATGCGATCAAATTAGACGAGGTGGGTACTCGGCTTCCGATTCTTTGATGAAAAACGCCTTCATATTCGTAGTCACAACGGCTGGGGGTCCACGTTCAAATGGAGAAGCGTCACGCGAATGCGCTGCATCGTTGGTTTTCACAGACCATTTCGGTGAATGCGGGCAAGAGTGCAGCTTCCACTGGACCTTGCAGACGAGGAGACGTTCCGAGGTACCATCCGCGCACTCGACGACGGTAGCGTTACACGTCTGACTTGTACACTCAAGACGCTGCTCTTTCATTTTGTACGGAGCTGGGCAGAAGAGGCACCGAAGCGTCGACCGCGTTGACCTCACAACCGAACAGCAGAACGATGACGCCCGGAAAGCATGAAACTCATCTTCTGCCGGAAAGATAGCTATCTCCCGCCATTCGTGGCGCTGTGCCATGGCGTCTCAAGTCTTCTCAAGTGTGGGATGAGCTAAATCTGTTCAAAATAGTCTTGACCAGGCTTTCTAGGGCCTGTGGTCGGCCGCTTCACACCGTCCATGCGTGGGTATGGACAGCAGAAGACGGTGTGCGGAACCCTATTTAGGTTTGCGAGGGTACAACTGACTTAGAATGGTGTGCTTCACCCTACTTAGAAGCTAGGACATTAGAGAGATTTAGAAAACTCACTTACATGAATTATCGGCTTGGCAAGCACTAAGATAATGGAGCCGAACAATTTGTATTTCGGATTCGCCCATCAATTATTATATTATCAGGAATACGATTTTAAAGGGTCGTCGTGTTGGGTCAAATAAGCAACCGCACAAGCAAGAGAAAAACGGAGGAGCTATACGAAGCTCTCACTCGCCAGGGCAACGGCAAACTACTCGCGCTTCTCATTCTAGTAGACATCAAAACGTGCATCCGTGATTAGATCGCAATGTTCACGCTGCACCCCGCGATTGCAAACCACCAATTCCGTTGAATCGAATGGTGTGATAAGGATTGGTTCGCTCGGCGATGATGGAAATTCTTTGGCCGGAGGGGCCTGCTGCTCAATAGGGAGCGCATGTACAACATTGCCTGGGTGTGTGGACTGAGTTGTAGAGGGTGCCGTACACCAGAGTCGTTTCCTTCCACGTACACAGTGTATTCTGCGGCGATGCCCGCCAGCATGGCACTTGTAGTCGTGCCACCGCCACTATGAAGCAGTAGGTGCCCCACTTCGACCAGTGCAAGGGTGTAGCTCGCCCACAGATCGCCCGTGGCGACAACTGTTGTGGCACTGCCACTGCCACTGCCTTTGCATCTTTTGTGTCGGCGAAAGCAAAGGGAAACCACCCCTTAAAGCGATCGAGCTACCTCTAGTGTTTATATCGGGGTATAGCAATATACAGGTTTTTGGAAAGATAAACACCTCCATATCTTTTGCGATTCGTGATGTATTTCAATGCCAAACATTACCTTCCCCTAATCGGTTTGGAGGGGGATTGTGTTAAAACCGGTAGATAATTAATGTAAGTGAGTTTCCTAAACCTCTCTATTCACTGATGTCTGGCTTTTTGGAGGAAAAACAAACACCATGTTTTGGCGTTCTCCAGTAGATTTTATTGTCCTCCCAAAAGTGTAGTTTTTTTCTACCAAAACAGGTTTAGTATTGGACTGGTTCCCGAAGGCATTTAGAAAAAAAAATCGTGCTTCGTTTCATCAAATTTTTAAATCGATCCTAAATCTTCACATCAGATTGTGCATCAATTCTGACGGGTCGCTCGGCGTTGACCAAGACAACCAAGTGGACCAACAGTGTAACGGGGCGACATCCATTGCCTCGTTACAGTGTCCGTGATGGTCCGTAATCGTGATGATTGGTCCCCTGTTTGGCTTGAGTGTTACAGCCAAACCCCCATTGGATAATATCCTGGATATTATCCCCTTTTTGTCCAATCATGGACAAATGGACCAGTGAGTGGTCCACAGAGAACCCCCAGTGGGGTACTATAGTTTAGAATGTAGGTAGATTAACGCCCGACGGGCTCAATACATTCCAGTTTCCCTTTTTC
>JAADWC010000137.1:0-17713 GCA_023336095.1 Pythium pectinolyticum | reverse complement strand
GCGCCAGATGAAGGCCTTCGAGGAAGGCGCCAGTAGACAAGACTGGATGGACATGGCTGTGCTCGAGCAGCTCAAGAACAGCGACGACGAGCGTGAGACGACGCGCCGTTCGCAGAAGATGAAGACGAAGAAGACGAAAGTCAAGCGCGCCCGCAAGACGGCGGCGCTGCCAGTGATGTAGGATGTAGGACGGTCTGCCATCCGTCAGCTCTTTTGATTATTTTGCTATCTATGCTATTTACATTTTCTAGTTTTCCCCTCGCTTGTGTGGATTGTTCTCGGTGGGGTTTGAGTTGGTTTTCTCAGTTCTCTACCAGTACTGTATCCGTTTCCATCGAGTCGTCGCTGGTATTTGCGGTCCGCGTTGTCGTGGCGCTGGCAGCAGCGGGTGGCAGCAGCATATACGGCCGGGCCAAATTTTCTCACGCACACGGCGCAGAGCCAGTCACGCCACGCCACCCTTTGCCTATGCGATTCCGATCGTGTGCGAAGAGGATTCGTACCTAACATACTTGAAGTCAAAGAAAGGCAACCAACCAACAAAGCCAAGCAATCACCGATCCTATGAGAAGCGAGGCAACAAGTAGTAGTATGGATACCGGGTTACGCACTGGGCCAACCTACACAAACAGGCGGCGCCGCACATACACCAACATGTACGCCTGGCTCTGCTCGACGCGCTCACTCGCCACGGGCTCGACGCTGCAATCGTCGCAATGGAGCCACTCGCTGTCGCCTTTCTCGTGCATGCTCGTGTGCACAAACGACGTGAAATGGCCGCCCGTGGCCGTGTCGCCATGGTGGCAGACCACGGCTGCCAGATCGTACATGGCATCGCGCAGTAGTGACACGGGTGGTGGCGTCATGGGACTGAGCTGGCCAGCAGCAACGTTACGACTGGTCGTCTTCTTCTTGGAGCTGAAGTTGCTGCTGCTGCTGGTGGTGGTGGTGGGCGTCGCCAGTGGGTCGTGATGTCGTAGTGGAGACGCCACGTCGCCGCAGAACTCGTGCAGATCCAGTCCTTTCAATGGGAACGCCACAGTCTCAGTGATCTTGCGCTGTCGGTGGAAGTCCAGTCGCTTCAAGTGGAGCACCAGTAGATTCGGAAGCTTGTGCAGCACGAGTTGCTTGGTCGCGTCCACGTACCGCGAGCAGCGTCTGCAGTAGATCTGGTTCACGCCCTTGAGTCGCTCTTCCTTGGTGAAGCGGCGCAGCAGCATCTCCAGTGACAGCGCTGGCTCGGGCTCTGTCGAGGGCTCCTCCGTGGGCTGCTGCTGTTTGTGTTGGTGGTGATCGCCGCTGGTTTTGACGCTGCTGCTCTTGGGCTTGCGTGGTGTGGACGACAGCGCCGTTGGAGTGTCGTCCAGCGCCAACGAAATGTCGAGAAACGGATCAAACGTCGAGCTCGTGGTCTCACAAAACACGCAGCTCACGTCCGAGCGGAACACGCCGGCAAAGTTCTGGTGCACGACACAGTCACACAGCGAGTGGCCCGACGACGAAAACTGGGGCGACCCCGGTACAGTGACAGCAGTCGACGGCGTCGTCGGCGTCGTCGTCGGGAGCTCCACGCCATGCGACGAGCTACGACGTGAGAATGTGTGCGAGTGGATGCCGTTGAGCAGCGCGACTAGAAACTCGTGGGCGTCGTGTTGGTGGGCGCCTACGAAATCCGGTGCGTGACTCCAAAACGATTCCATAAACGACTGCGGCACGACGGGCGACGTGAGGTGGCGCGCCGTGAGCGTCGCCCGTGGCGCTGGGAACAGCGACTGCAGCAGCGCCGCCATCTCACAGCCCATGCACACGGTGGAGATGCTCTGCAGGCGCGTCAGGTTGTCGTGATGATCTAACGAGAGGCCATCTCGGAGGCGCCGACGCCGCTGCTGCTCACAGATTGTCGTGTTGTGGCTGCGCAGTACAAAGAATTCGTGCTGCAGCAGCGGATTGTGGGCCAGCGCCTGGAGCACGGCGTTCAGATAGCACGTGTTGCCCATGTTGACGAGTCCGCGGCGCGCCGAGGAGCGCAGGAGACGGCGACGCAGCGCCGGTGCGCGCTGCGTGTGATGGTGGGGATGAGGATGATGAGGATGATGAGGATGATGGTGAAGTGGCTGGTTCTGTGACTGGTGATCACTGTGGTGCGTGTGACTGTGGTTGTGGCTGTGGTGCGATGGCGTCACGTGCTGCGTGAGCGTGAGCAGCGCGTGCGGGTACACAAAGTCCAGGCACCGCGCACAAAACAGTTTCTTTTTACGAGGCAGAAGCGCTGGATTCGTATGTAGAGAGAAAAGGAAGAGCGTTAGTTTTACTCCCACATACAACACAACAGACAGCAACAGAAGACCGTACCGAAATGGTGGTTCGTGAGGATCGCGTGGGTCATAAAGCACTGCGTCGGGTCGTCCAATTGCTCGCGTTGGCCGGTAAAGTCACACGAGAGACACACGACGTGCGCGTCCCGCAGACTCAGACGGTGCGGATGATTCTGATTCGTGGTATCATCGCTCTTTTCTATCGATGTAGAAAGCCACTGTGTGTGGCTGGCTGTCGTAATGTCCTGGTGGCGCGCCTTGCGTAGCTTCTCACGCAGCTTCTCGCGCAGCCACTGGTCATTATCACGAGGGAGATGCCCACACGCCGAAGAAGGCGCCAACTCATGGACATGCGGCGCCTTACGCTTGCCGTTTGTATGGCTGTTGATACTACTGATCCCATTCGTCTCAATTGCCAGCGTCGGGACTGCGCTAACAGTGCACACAGCGACGTCCATTCTTGTTCTGTTTTGCGGATCCCTTCACTGAAAAAGGGGAGGAAACAATTCCATTACCGGTAGTACCGGTATTGGATGGTTTGGTCGTTCAAATATCTAAATACGATACAGTTCAGTCTTCGTTTTGACCAATACAAGAGTATTCTAATTCGAGCATCTCTGACGCTGGCCAAACCAAAATGGCATCATCTTCATCGGCCAACGTCTACAAGTTCACACGCACAGCCAATGCTCGACGAGACGAAGCTGCCACTGCTATATACGGATAGGCGCCGCCGTACGCGTGAGCAGTAAGGAGAGGAAAAGCGCAGACGCCATCAAAAGCGATCATCGCTGGAGTCTGGCGAAGCACCTGATGACGGAGCGTGTGCTACTACTGCTCTCACAGTCCTCGGTGCTGGAGGCGCTGCAGAGCGACGATGTGCTGGAGACGCTGAGTGAGATCTCTCCGCTATCGGACCACTACATTCCGACGCTACAATTTCTCATGCGGCCCGACAACTGTACGTATAGTCTTGTACTTCGCTAGACGCATTGGGTGGATGGATCGGGTTGCAGTTGGATATTGGAACTCACTGGTTGTTCGTATATGTCTACTTGTCCTCTGTCTAGTGTTGGCACTAGTGTTCAGTCTGCTGGAGGAACCACCGGCGCCGTTCCCACCAGCCAAGCACGAGGCCCAGGAGCCGAGTTACGACCAGTACGCGATCGTATTCCGTGCGCATTGGGTGCTCTGCTCGTCGGGGTTTTCGTCGCAGCTCATCTCGGCGCTGCTCGCACTGCAGCCACACGCACAGTCTACGAATGCGAGTGTGCACCACATCACGCTGTGTGAGCGTCTGGCCTCCTACTACTCACGAGACGCCATGAATCTGGAGGCGCTCACGCGGTTCCTCAATTTGTTTATGGACCAGTACTCCCCCGAGATCCTGCTCGCGTTTCTCGGGCCGACCTACGAGTTGCGCTTCCTACAGTCGCTGCTGCTGCTCATCCACTATGAGCCGATCCGCGACGTGCTGCTGCGGGTGTGTAATGAGCTGCCCGACTCGTACAAGGCGCTCCACGGGATGCTGCCGCAGCTGCTCTGTCAACTCGCTCCGGAGCGCAACAGCGGTGGCAACTTCATGGAAAACAACGCCCTCGCGGCCGCTGTGCGTGACGACCCGCCTGAGGTCCAGTTCTCACGCATGGTCTTCACGTGCGACTTGCTCACAGATCTCATCCACGAGCACCGCACGGGGAGCCTGGGCTTCCACTTTATCACCAAACTCAACCACGACGACACGGCCATCTCGCATTTGCTGGACGCGGCGCTGCGCGATCTCGCAGAGCTGCCCACGCAAATGGCCAACGAATCGTACGTGATCAAAGTGCTCAACTCGCTGCTGCAGCAAGTGCAGTGCGGCTGCGTGAGCAAGATCGCGTTCTCTGCAGCGTTTGCACGGGAAAGCGAACGCACGGGCGAGCCGCCCGTGGACGACACACTGCTGAGTCCGCACGTGGATCTGCCGCTGCTCTGGAAACGATTCATTACGCGGCTCCCAGAGCTACTGGGCTTTCTCCACATCCCACCGAATCGTCGGTATCGCACGTCCCACATCCAGATGATCTATCTCATGCTGCCGATTCTCAACGTGTCGTGCTGCGCCGTGGACCGCGAGTTGATCCGCCACAAGACCATGGAGGGGCTGCTGGATCTGATCACGCGGTTCCCGCAGGCCAACATCTTGCACTGCGCCATCTCGCGACTGTACATCGTCGCACTGGAGGACTCGCCCTTCATGTTTGGCAAAGAGCTGCCGGCGTTCCGCGCTGCAAATGATCCGCTGCGGTTACACATGCTGCTCCAGGGCTGCTTTGAGAGCGTGCTCAAAGTGTACGAGCACGCTGCCGCTGCTGCCACTGGCGAGAGCGACACGGGATCATCATCTCCAACGTCGTCGCTGCGGTCGTCGTCGCCTCCCCCGGCGTTTGTGGACATCGCGATTTCATTTGACCAGGCCGTCACCAACGCCCACGCGCACTCGCCGCATCTCTTCACGCGCACGATCATGGAGCGATGGCACACGTTCCGCTCCCGTGTGCTGCTGCCCACGCAGACGAAATGGGAGGAGCAGCAGGGCACACTGTCGCCGTCAGCGATGACCAGTCCGCAGAAAGGAGAGGGCGCGGGCTTTGGCGATGGCGAGATGCTGTTTGACGACGCCAGTGACGTCGGTGTGTCCATGGTGGTGCCGATTGCAGCCGTTTCCTCCGTCAAAAGCGACGGGGAGCTGTCGGCGCCCGTGCCTGCAGTGGCAGTGGCAGTCGTAGCAACTGGAGTTGCAGAAGCAGACGCAACACCAACAGCCGTAGCTGAAGAGATCCCGACGCCCCTGGCGGCGCTGTACAATGAGGAAGAAAAGTCGATGATGCTGCACGTCGCAGGCGCATCCAGCGGTAGTGACGTGGCCGCAGTGTCCGCACTGTCCTCGTCCTAAATGAAATACTACGCACAAACAAAACAAACGCCACCCTCTCTGTCTCTCTCTCTGTTTGTCAATTTTGTATTCCCACTTACGCTGCGTCCGTCTTCTGATCCGTCGTGTTTGCACCTTCAAGGTCTCCGTTCGTAAGCTCTGGTTTACTCACCGTCTCGCCATTTGCGTCAGCACTTTCGTCTTTGACTTCGTCGGTGGCTTCTTCCTCTGCCTGGAAGGCCAGCAGTAGATTCTCCAAGTACTGGATCTGCTTCCGACTGCTGCTCTTGTCCGTCTCAGTTTCCGCTTCTGCGTCCGCTTCAGTGGCGAGCAATGCGAGCTGCTCACGAAGCACGGCCGTGATCTCGTCGCCGTCAATGCTGCGCTCGTGGAACTTGATCATCACGTACGCGCGGATCTTGCGTGAAAACTGGCTCAGATGCGCGGCCACGAGCGCCACGCGCTGCAGCACAAACAGTCCGGCGTCCAGACGACGCATGTACCGCTCTTCCGCAGCGACTTCGGCATCGTTCTCATCGTCGTTCTCGTCGTCCTGTGGGTCGTCACGCAACGCAGCGGCGCGCACGCGATCGTAAAACTTGGCAAAGAGATCCACGACGCGGTCCAGCTTTTCCATGTCGTTTTCCACAAACTTGGCGTGGAACCGCGCCAGCACGTCGTTCTTGGCGTCGCCACGCAGTAAAAAGCACAGCGACGCCATCACACTCGCCACGTTTTCCACTTCTTTGGCTCGAAATTCTTTGCTTTTTGCGGATTTCTTGCCCATAAACACGGGAAACACGGTCTTGAGTCCGCCAATTTCCACAAACCGTTCGCAGTTGCGCGCGTGGTGCATCAGCGCGTGGTCCAGCACACGCAGCGCACCGGTAAACACGTACTGCTTGCGGTCTTTCATGAACCGCAGCATGAGCTCCAGGCCCTCGAGGCGTCGGAACTGGTCCTGGCCGTCTTGTTCCAGCAGCAAACTGCACAGCGTGTTGACCAGATTCTCCACGAGCTCTTCTTCTTCCTCGCCCTGTGGGTCGTTTTTACGGTACGGCGCGAGCGCCTGCAGCAGTTGGTCCAGGCGACTGTCTGGCGCCCTGTGACTCTTGCTCTTGCTCTTGCTCTCGCTGCGGTGGTCGTCCGTTGGCAATAGCGTCTTTTTCAGGAACTGCTCGCGATTACGACGATCACTCTGCACGAGAATGGACAGAATCTCACTCGCATACAATTTGTTGGTAGAGAATGTTCGCTTGGGCGACAACACGCGCAGCAGCACAGAAAAAATGCCTGTCGACGCGCCCAGCGCCGTAGCCGCCGACGGCTCCACGTCCACAATGTTCTCCACGGTCTGCAGCGCATGGAACACGCCCGTCTCACTTGGGTCGTTGTCCGTACCGTCTTCGTCTTGTTGGCTTTTATTGGTTTTGTTGGTAGTGTTGGCCTTTTTGTTGGCGTCACGGTCTAAATCGTCGAGCGTCTTGACTAGCAGCGGTAAAAAGTCGTGGCCCACCAAGTGTTGGACCAGCGTTTTCGTTGGCGCCAACGCACTGGGGTCTTCGTCCACGTCCGTCAAATCCGCCAACAAGTTGATCACATCAAGGCGCACGTCAAGGTTCTCATGCGCAAACAGACCCAGAAGTGATGCCACAACCTGGAGCTCCACGAGTTGCGGGTACAGAGCTGGCTGGGCAGCGACGGCCTTCCACTTGGTAAGCTCTTCGTCTAATTGGATCTCCGACTCCATAAACTTGGACGGCTCGTCACTGTACTTGCTGCGCATCAATGCGTTCTTGCGGATCGCCTTGTCCAGCGCGTGCGCCATGGCCTTCAGAGCGCGCGCATCCAGATCTTCAATGCCGTTCGCGTCTGCCTCCGCCAACAAATGGGCAATTTTCTCTCGGGATAGTGACGTATCGGCATCCCGACGACGTTTATTGCGAGCTCCTTCATCTCCATAAGCGTCTGCGCTACGCTTGGGTGCGCGTGGGTCATCAGTGGGGGCGGATCCTTGCGCCAAGACGCGTTCGAAGTGGTCGTCCATCGCACTGAGTGAATTTGCTCTGACCCAGTTTACGATTGGGTGATTGGCGGGAATCAAAAACACACAAATTAGCGTAATACCCCTTAAACGTCCCTCTATTATGGAATCGTCGGATATCGCATAGTAAAGGTTTTAAAATTTTCACAGAATGCATGCTCACGATTGGCTATAAACAAAAACACCGGATATTCGACCAATCAAAGACCGCAAAATACTGAACGATCTTGAACGGACGCGCATATTCCACACACGGCAAAACGTTTCCCCCATGTTGTTGCCAATGTTTCCCCTTCTCAAGCGACATATCATGGACGGAGGGAGATGCCTCATAGCCACTACATCTGAGCTCATTGAGCAATTTGCACCATCACCAGCAACTCCCCCGTGAACCATGGCACAGCTCTCCCCCGCACACCGTGCGCCGTGCTCCACCAGCGGCTTCGCCAACGCATTCTGCGACTACCAAGACGATGAGCTCACTATCTCCAAGCCACAACAGCAGCAGCACCAAACGCCTCCACCACTGGAGAAGCAAGGCTCTAAGCTTGGCCGCTTTCTCTCCCACGTCCACGAGCGGCTCGTGATGAAGCTTGTGTGCTGCTCGCCGGCGTCGATGGTTCTCGAAGTGGAATTCGAAGACGACGACTTTTGCCGACCGGAACACACCGAGATCAACAAGATCGGCCACAGTCTGTTGGTGCTCAAGAAGCAAAAGTCGGCTTCGGTGGCGCCCGTGCTTCCGAACAAACCGCATTTTATCACACAGCAGCGCGTGGACTCGGACCGCGACATCCCGACCAACGAAGAGCTCGAGCGATTGCCCATCGATCTCTCGTTTGTGCTCAACAACGACGACGACGACGACGACAACAATGATAATGGCGAGGACGACGGTGTGGTTTTCTCTGCTCCTCGCTCGCCCGTCCCACCGCCCACGCCACGCCACGCTGCGCAAATGCAGCGTGAACACCAGCTCTCCACTCTGCGTCTCCAGCAATCCGCGCGTCTCATTCAGCGTCGCTGGCGCCAGTTTGCCACGGACGGCGTCGCTGAGAACGATGGTGACAAGACCGACTGCGAGACCGATGCGGAACAGGGCAACAACGACAACGACCGCTCGACCAAGACGCGTCGCCGTCGCATCCGCAAGCACCGTGGCCGCAAGAAGAAGCGCAGCAGCAACTAAACGTTGAAGTTGAGCTAAGCGTGCGTGGGGCAAGAGAGTGTGTGTGTGTGTTTCTAAACAACCAAGGAGGGAAGCGTTTGCGATCCGTCACTCGCTCTCTTCAGAGAGAGTGAGTGATGTTGAGCGCAATGTCCCGACTTCGGCAATCTTGTACACACTCAACACCCAGCCATGCAGTGCACGACGACAACACTCCAGAGACGAAATGACGAAACCCCACGCAGCATCATCCTCGAACAAGAAAAAAGACAGACATGGAGCTCCTCATCACGAGCTCTTCGAGTCTATCTTCGCCTCCCCCAGTGCACTCGACGGTCCCCATCACGACCCCATCGAGTTGCATCCTCGGCGGCACTTGTTCTTCTGTTCGCTTGACGTTTTGTTCACTTCATCCCACGGATAGTAGTAGGTAGTAAGCAGTAGGTAGTAAGTAGTAGGTTGCACTATGTCCACGTTCAGTACTAATACACTTAGCGTTCATTTACCTAACCGTTTGGTTGCTTGTTCTTCACCCCGGTGTCTTGTGTTCCTCTTCAACTGCACGCAGCGGAGCTGGTCGTTCGCCAATAGAATCCTCCTTCGTCATCTAGTACTAGGATTAGTACCGCTCGCTGTCCATGTCGATGGCACTGGCCGTTACCCTACTGCACTGACATTCGCTCGACCACACCCCTGGTTTTCTTTGTCTTCTTGTTCTTCCTCGGCTTATGTTCGCTTTTGCTGAGAGCCATGCACTCTGTCCGCACGGGCGAGCGGCTACGCACCTTGTAGTACGCCACTTCACTCCGTAGCCGGTGGTTTCAGCCTGCTCGTCGCTCAATTGGCTCATCGTCGACGCTAATTTCAACACAAACGACCCTGTGGCCCACAGGGTGGTTCACCCACAGGCTGTGGGTAGTTTTATCTCGTGGATGCGTCAGACACACAGAGAGAGAGAGAGAGAGAGAGAGAGAGAGAGAGAGAGAGAGAGAGAGAGAGAGAGTACTGAGCACACCACACAATAAATTAGACATAGGAGCTTCATACAACAGCAGACGGGCGGACCTCTTCGCTGCGGTACTCGTAGCGGCAAAGAGTGAGCAGAGCCTGGGCAAACAAGGAGACAGCATCGTGAGATCAGTCATTTCACAATCTTATCTTCACAAACTACCCGTGGGGACCTATCAGCAGCACACGTACGCGAATGATACGCTTGGTATCGCCGCTCGGGATGTTCTGCACGATCACTTGGATGAGGTTGGGCCACGAGTTCTACAATTCCAACAGATTGTCAATTGTCGATTCAGAAAGCACAGCTTCGCACTGCCATTCCATAGCATTTCACGTACGGGGAAGTCACTGCGCGCAATCATGCGCGACCAAGAGCGCCCCCAGCGAGTTCTGGCGAATCGCGATGCACTCGTCCTCTGAGACCACGCGCACGAGCTCGCCGTTCACAAAGTCGTCGTTCCACGACGTTCTTGAGCGAGATGACGGTGACCTGGCGCACTTCGTGCACCACACTCCACGCTTTCTTCAGCGACACGCTACAGTAGACGAGCAGCAGTAGTGCACGGGGGAATCGGCGGTTCACATCCTCCCCGTTGCCGTTTACGATACGTTTTTCGCTTATGACGACTCGACGTGAAGGACGCCAGCGCCAGCTAACCTGCGGCTGGTATTTCTTTAAATACCACTGGATTTTTCCTCACATATTCCGCAGTGGCCTTCCCGCCTCCACCTGTGAGAAGCCGTACGGCGATGCTGCTGGTCACACTTGTGATGCGCGTACTCCGGCGAGGAGAGCCGTCGCCTGTCGCAGTGCTCCGAAATGGCCACAGCAGCTCCGTCGCCTAAGGAAAGAGCGCCGCCAATTACAAGTGCAGTGATTGAGGTTGAAGGTTGTGGTGATGATTCTTGTTAGTTTGGTACTCAACGGTCTGAACCACGGCGGCGTCTTCGGCATGTACCACGAAGCTGCTTCTGCCTACAGCATCCAGTCACCCGCTTGGACACTTGAACTTCTTCGTTTCGGACACAACTGACAAAGTCACCGTCACGACGGGGGATGCGTGACCCGCGCGCTTGCACCGCGCCGAGGCCCACAAGCATGATCCACGAGTATGGTATACATGCAACGGCAAGGTATACATGTATCGGTATCCGGCAATTAAAGGTGTCACTGAACTGGGGTTAGTGACCAAATTGAAGTTTGCACTTTGCCCCCACCCCCAGTTTGTCGGCTTTCGTTTACTCGCCCCCCAGCCAGCAAGCTGCCATGGCGACACCAGCACCCGCGCAAGAAGAAACGCCGCTGCCACATATGGAGGCGTTGCCGCGCACAAGTGTATCTGCAGGCGACACCGAAGGCCAACCACAATCAGCAACGCGTGCAAGTGCGTCGCCATCGACCACGGAAATCCAAATTAGAGGGTTTGTGGCTGACCTGGAGTCGATGATCATGCCTCTGGAGCAAGTGCTCATGCGCATTGGCAGTGAACGGTTTGACATTCGGCTCTTGCGTGGAAGAGTGGATGACGAAGTGCGAGCTGCCATCACGGATCGAATGATCCACGACGTGTATTGGCCGGCCTTTGACACATCGGCGCGAGAGCCAACAACGCGACAAACGGTGCACGTGTCGCTTGTACGCAACATCAACGCGTCCCTCCAGCTCCATGAGCCGCCGGAAGAAGATGATCGCGCACGTGGAATCGAGCCCATTCGTCTGTCGGAGAAAACGTTAGCGTTTCTGGAGCAACTGAAGGAAGAGAATTCGTCGTCCAAGCCTGGCGCGCAAGTGCGAGAGCTCGTCACGGCCAGGCACGCTCAGCCGTTGGAAATCTCAATATCAGCTTCGCAGTGGTCCGCGACCGAATGGCGTGATCGTATCATGACCATGGCGTTTGTCGAGAGCGCTGAGAGATCGTCAAGTTGAAGGAGCTCCGAGCTAACTGGCCCCGCAAGTTGACCCAGCAAACGATGCGAACGTTCGCTAGCCAGCCGGGTCGTCGCACAAATGCGAGTAAGCCTCCAATGTTGAGCAAAGTATAGTCACTTACCTCTGTCCGTGATCATGTGGCAGGTGGATCGTTTTTTGCTCCACTTTGCAGATATCCCACGCATGGCTGCAAAACTCGACTGCGCGTTTTTCCAAGCGAATTTTCCTTCGCGTGCTGATGAGCTTTCGTACGCTTGGCAGAAGTGCAGTCTCTCTGATGGAATGAAAAAGAACTAATTGAGCATGTTGTTTGTTTAGCGCAAAGATGGACAAGGCGATTCTGGCGATCACTCAGTTGTCCGAGAGTGAAGCATTTGGAACACTGTTGCAGCACATTTTTCGCTTGACGGCGACGATCAACAACGGCGACCAGGCGGCGCAAGCAATGGCCCGCTTCAAAGGTGTCTCGCCGTGGTGTCTTAAAGGAGTTGTGAACTCCAAGTACCATGGAAAGCCGATGGCATACGTCATCGCGCACACGATGCAGGTAAGGATAGCAGCTGCACACTCAAATCGGAGAATTGGGACTGACCTGTATGATTTGTTTCTACCCAGCGCGAGTACCATGATGCAACGTCGATCGTGGGTGCTCTGCCACCACTGGGTGATCTCGTCGCGATCACTCTCAAGCACCTCGAGGGCGAATTAGAACTGTTGCGGAAGGGAGTTAAAGTCTTTAACTTAAAGACATGCTGGACGAGTTGAAGGTGGGTTATCGTCTGTAGTTTCGAGTGAGATGTTGGGGCTAATGGTGCAATTCTTCAATAGGTGGTGGATAGAGATCTCGAAGAGACTGCTACCTCGGACGTCGCGAGGTTCAAAACGGTAGCCTCCGAGTCTGTGTCGCGTGCGAAAGAGACGGTGTTGGCTCTGTCGGTGCAGAAGGCGAAGGTTGAAACCATGGTATGTGGATTTGCGTCGTGTAATTGTGGCAATGCGTGGGGTGGTAACCAGTGCGTGTGATATCGCGCAGATCAAAAACTTCATGGTGCGCTTCAATGAGTCGGATGTGGGTGCCTTTGAGACTATGGTGGAAAACATCGACGCGCTCATCTCCAGCTTTTTGGAGGAGTGGGCGAAACTCAACGCGCCTCCTCCATCCCCAAGTCACTCGACTGCGTCTGACTACTTTTCAGCCGAAGATGACTAGAATGCATCTTTCTCACGCTAGCAGCCGAATCAGAAACGATATTTTTATTTGACATTTCCATTATTTGTTCGGAGTTAGACAATCACAGTATCCAGTACTTCCGTATCTTACAGAAATTGACGACAAACGAAAGCAGGTCAGCCGTCGCTGGTCTTGTCCACAAACTCGTGCGGGTCTTCGCTCCAGAGCTGCAGGTCCTTGGGCGTGAGACACAGCGCCGGGTGGAGCACTTCAACAGCAAACACTGGAGGTGCGTGCGGCGTGATGAGCTTGTACGTGACCGACGAGTCCACGGCCTCCTGGTGGAGAAACACAAAGCCCAACTGCATCACGCGGTGTGGGACAAATCATGACGAAGCAGCGAGTATGGGCGAGGTTCATGGGTTGTCGTCGTTGTGCATGTTGCGAGAAGAGGCGCTGTAGTACTGTAGTCGTGATCGAAAAACTCGGAATGTCTATGTTTGCTTCGTCACTCCGTCGTCTTGTGTTCCTCTTCAACTGCGCGCAGCGGAGCTGTTCGTTCCCCGATGGAACTCTTTCTTCGTCGCCTACTAGTACTCGCACTGGCACTCGCATCGCCGTGGCCAGAGCGTCGCGCGTTCTCCACCGACGCGTCGATCGAGCGATGCAGTCGCCGCAGTTCGTTCTTGAGCGTCTCTACGTCGTCCTGGAGCTGTGATGAAAACGCCGACGCCGCCGACATGGACAGCGATGTGACAGACGACATCAGTGACTCCCGCAGTCGGCTACTATTGCCAGGATGAGTACCGCTCGCTGCCCATGGCGATGGCACAGGCCGTTGGCCGACCGCACTGCCATTTGCTCGGCCACATCCCTGGTTTTCCTTGTCTTCTTCTTGTTCGTCTTCTTCCTCGTTTTCTTGTTGCTTTTGCTGGGAACCACGTCGTGCCATACGCTCTGTCCGCACGGGTGAGCGGCTGCGTGCCTTGTAGTACGCCACTTCACTCCGTAGCCGGTCGTTTTCGGCCTGCTCGTCGCTCAGTTGGCTCATGGTCGACGCTAATTCCGCCTGGGCCTGCACCGCCAGCAGCTCAAACCGTGGCATTTCGCTCTCAATCACCACTTGCAGTTCGCGTTTTGTGCATTCGGTCGTGCGGATTTGCGTTCGTAGCTGCTCGTTTTCGGATTGTAATGCATCGATCTGTGCATCCAATTGGAAAAACTCGTGGCCCGCGGCGGCGCGGCGTAGCTCTACACCCAAGGGATGGCGCCGCGTCTCAGCAGCCGCCGTACTGCTAGTCGTAGTGGGCCGCTGCTCTAATAAGAGAGAGTCTTGCATGCACTCGACTTCCTCTTTCAGCGACTTGGCCAGTGCACGCAGCGCGACGATCTCATCCGCTTGGCGCTGGTGGTCGCCCATCACACGCTCCAGTTCTTCACGTAGCCGCTCGCACTCTGCTGCATAATCCGGTGGCTTCTCACTACTGTTAGCACCCATGTGGTGGTAGGCGCGTCGGATGGCATCGTGGACAAGACTATTGGTAGCCGTGGCTGCTCCACTGTTTCTGGTATTTCTAGTAGTCGTGTTGTTGGACTGCGCGGCACTGGCTCGCTTGGTTGTGGATGCGGATGCGGCGGATGTCGTATCCTTCTTCGTCTTCTTCTTTGCTGTCGTACTGCTTTCGATGGTGCGAACGTTCTTCTTTGCTGGCGCTAGGCGTGCTCTGGACTTCGGCCTTGAAGTAGACGCAGACGCTGCATGAATCGCGGTCGTGTTTCCATATCTCCTGGGGTCCAACGTTGCTGTAGTTTCTGGTGTTCTTGTTGTTCTTGCTATGGGTCTGCAGACAGGAGTAGGCGATGCAGTGAGCAGCCATGCTGCAGAGGATGCCGGTGGCGCTCGTGTGGCTGCCGCGCTGGAGGTCGTAGGCCCGCGCGCCGTCGAATGGTTTTTAGCGCTTTTCATTTTTGGTGCAAAAGATCGAAAAAAGCATTGCGGCTTTTCTTATTTATGGCAGAGAACGTAAATATGGAAATTGACATATCTTGTGAAAATCCAGTCGAAAAATAGGTTTCCTGGATGGATAACACTTCCCATGCAATGAGCGCACCGCTCCAGCAGCAGCAACACCACCATGCGCGATTAGTAGAGCACAAGCTCGTCGTAAAGAACTGGAATGCGTCCACGCGCCAGCCAGTACGCATAAGCAACAGACAGTTTGGCTGTCACCAGAAGATTGAGTCAGAGGCGCGCATGCTGCAGTGGCTGCGTGGGGAGCAAGCCGACCGATCTTTAGAAGAGTGTGCAGTACTAAGTCGTGGCTCACTCGCCTACGAAGAGTCCGAGGTGGATTCTGACGATGGACGACCAGACTGTGAAGAAGAAGAAATGGACGTTTGTCCAAGAACAGTGGGCCAGATCCAACACGCGTACCGCTCACGCGCACGACAGGAAGAGTCGGCAAAGAACCAACGAGCGAGTGAAGCTGCGCGGAAACAGCGTGAACGGCTCAAGCACAAGTACCAGCTACCGTTAGTTCAACCCAAGGATACGATCCAGAGGAAAGCGACGACGATTTTGGCTTCCTCTGAATCTGCAGCTCCTGTCGAGAGTGAGCAGCTAGTTGTCTCTGAGTCTGACGACGATCCAGACGCGTTGCATCTTGACGCCAGTGCACTACTGATAGCGAACGGTGTGTATCGAGAGAACGTGTTGCGTGGGATTCGCCGGCAGCTCAGTTCCGGCCGCAATGTATTGCTCACCGTCAGTCTGTCGTCTCTGGAAGATCCATTCGAGAACCTTTCCGAGATCAAGTTTGCACTGCAGCAACTTTGCTCTGAGAGCCTTTTGTTCTGCGTGCGGGACCAGAATGTTCTCGCGAGCGTCGACCACCAGCGCGGTGTAGTGACGCTCGAGCTGTTGACTCGGCAACCATTTTCCAACATGGCTACACTTCATTAAGTTCGCATTGTCCCCTATCAGCCTCTATAAATTGATTTACTCGGATATCCTCGACTCTGCACAACCTGTATCATTTAATCTCCTCCTCCCCATCATTAGAAGCACAACCAAAATGAACAACTTGGGAAGCGACTTGTTGGGCGTCGCGCTGGTAGTGGACGACATCCACAAGGGATGTAACCTCGCATTTCGGTATCCAGCACCTCCCGCGTCTCTGGACCATGTCTCCAGCTTCCATAAACTCAGTGCGCCGCTCATCGCCAAGCTTTTCCGACCAAAGAACGCGCTGTGCAACGCCAGCTTTGAGCTCGTGATCGACGATCTGCGCTTCATCAGCCACCCTGTGCTAGTGCCACGGCGCGCCAACGCAGTGACTACTACTAGTAGTAGTAGTAGTACGGGTACTTCTACTACCACTGTGGCTTCCACAACAACGGCTACAGCATTAGCAGCGCTTCCTGCCTCAGCAGCTACAACTCCAGCTACCACTGGACCGACAGCTACAGCGACAGCACAAGCTAACGGCGTGGCGACTGGATCCAGTGGAGCTGGACAGCCGCCACTGCAAATGTCTACACAGGCGCCGCGTGAGAACGACACGACCATGTTCAACATCATCTTCGTTCTGGATGAGCATCGCCAGCAGCCCTTCCAGCAGCGCCAGCCACAATACTCAACTGACAGCGCGTCAGCGAGCGGTGGCAGCAGTAGCGACGATGGAGACACTGGCGGCGGTGCGAATGCGACTAGCAATGGTACTAGTAATGGCAGTGGCACTGCCCCATCACCCAATGACCCAAAAAGCGACGGCGCAGAGGACGACGACGCGCGGCAGCAGCGCTACAAGCAGCGCATTGCGGCGTTCCGCACGATCGCGGCGCAGCTGGCGAATGGGCTCTTGCACGAGGAGCTACGCGCCGGTTTTGTGTCGAAAGAAGTGCGCGAGTTGCTCCACACGCGCGATGAGCTGCTGCAGCAGGAGCGCCAACTGATGGCCTCCAATGGCAGCGGAGCGGGTGGCAGTGGCGGCGCGAGTACGAGTGGAGGCGGAGGTGGCGGCGGCGGGGGCGGTGGAGGAGGTGCTGGCGCTGGCGGTGGCACCATGGGTGGCAGTAGCGGTTCCAACGCCAAGGACACGAGCAGCGAGGCCGCGAGCCAGAGCGTGCTGGAGGTGGACCCGCAGACGCTGATCGACGTGTCGCTGGGCAAGAGCGTGCTGGCGAACGACCTCAAGAGCGTGTTCCACGGACTCGAGGAGCGCGGCACGGCCCACGTGGTGGTCAACCACTGGGTCAAGCTCTCGCTCACGCTCACGGACGCCGTGGCGCTGCAGATGCACAGTCTGCGGCCGTACCAGACGCTGCTGCTGCTCACGGACGAAGACGCCGTGCTGAATGCGCTGCCGCCCGACCACTCGCACCAGCTGCGCGTGCTGATCGCTGCTGCGAATCCACTCAAGAGCTTTCAGGATCTAGCGCTGGAGACGTCGATTCCGATCCACCAGCTATTTAGGTTGTCGGCGCATCTCGTGTACTGGGGCTACGGCCGCGTGGTGGACACGGTCACGATGCACAATTTCTACCAAGTGCATCCGAAAAAGTCGCTACGAGCCACGTCCACGCTCGCGCTCGAGTTCAAACGCACGTTTCCTCCGCACGAATTGTGTGAAGTGCTCTCCAGTTTCAACGGCGCTCGCCGGCTGGGCGACTCGGTGAAAAACCTGGTCGGGTCCAAGAAAATCGAGTACATCCACATGCTGGTACGGTTCTTGGTTCTACTAGTGGTCCACTTTGAATGTACGGACTGATCTGTGTCTTGTTCTGTTGTGCTGTGTAGATCTGGCTGCTGCAGCGCGACTTTATCATCCAGTTGCATCGCTACGTGTACTTTATGGTGCCGTCCGAGCACGAGACGTCGGCCGCAGAGCCACAGGATCCAGGGAGCGACGAAAACCATTCGTTTGCGATCAACCACCGCCGCTTTCGAAGCGACCCGCGCGAGAGCCGCTCGTTCAGCCAGCTCTCCATGGCGGCACACAACGATTACCACAACCGCAACCACAGCCACACCAACAACGACAAGACTACTACTACGACGACGACAAGTGCAACCGCCACGTGCTCGTCGTCTTTGTACCCGAGCAACTCGACCAACGTCGTGGGCTTTTCCGACCGCGAGCGCCAGTATTTGGATCG
>JAADWC010000136.1:0-17719 GCA_023336095.1 Pythium pectinolyticum | reverse complement strand
TCAGTCAGCCAGTCTTGGTTCTCGTCCTTGCGCCACGCTGTTGTTGGACTGGGATTTAGATTACGTAAATGGTAGCTGGCTCCGTCCATGTGAATGATCACAGGACCGTAAGCCATCATCGCCTCGTAGCACATGTCCTCAAACCACGACTCGAAAATATCGGCATCGAAATTGCCGTGATAGTCGTCAGCGACAACAGCAGCTTTCGCCTCCCAAATCTTAAGGGATTCGGGCTCTCACAACGGACATGTGAACCGACAGGAGCTTGCGCAGTTTTATGGCGCTCACAATCCACTACGTTGACGACAAGTTTGACAGCTTTAGCTGGGTCCTCGGCGTCTCCAGCTTTCCCGGAAAGCACGACCACCAGCGGATCGCGAAGGCGCTGGACGGAGGGCTCCTCAAATGGAACGTGGACAAAACACTGTGCACCATGCTTCTCCGCGACGGTGCGGCAGACGGCGTCGCAGCTGCTCGCGTTCTCGCCGTCACCCACATGTCGTGTGTGGCGCACTCTTTGCACTTGGTCGTCGCTGGGGCATTGATTCGCAAGCCAAAACACCGGCAAGACAATGCCACGAGAGATAGTTCAGCCACGGAAGATGTTGATGATCTGCCACCGTGTACTGGTGGCGACGAGAACGAGTCGCCAGAGGATATACAAGAAGAAGACGTGGAAGGTCTTCGCGAAGAGGCGTGCGCCCAAGTCGAGGCATTCTTGGAGGATTCGGCCGACAACAACGCTGAGTTTGATCGTGGTGCGCTCGATAAGGTGCGCACCATTGTGAGGCGATTTCGTGCTTTGGCGGTCTATTTTCATCGATCCTCCAAAGGAAAGTATCGACTGCAGGAGTTACAAGGATCCACTCCCGGATACGACGAACCCGTAAAACAGTTAGTGTTGGATTGTCCGACCCGCTGGAATAGTACATGGGAGATGCTGTACCGCTTCAAGAAATTGATTCTTCCAGTCAAAGCATTTTTCAAGTACATTGACACAGCGCCAGGCCGAGTCGAGTTCCCTGAGTATCGTACGATTCCACGCGTCTCAGCATCCGATTGGTTTGCGTTGGAATGTTTGAGTGAGCTTCTCCAGATATTTGCTGGTGTATCCACTCGACTTGGTGGCAACTACCCAACCCTCATTCTGGCTCTTCCCTACCTACGAATGCTCAAGCGCGATCTCCAAGACTCGAAAATGTTTGACAAGCCGATCGCGGATGCTCGACAGCGTCCGTTTGTGGCCGAGATCATCGTGGTGATGCAGTCTGCTCGGAAGGCCATACTGGAGCTGTTCAAGCTGCGCTTCCGTGGGATGGATATCACGCTCGCGTGGGTTCCAGTGCTGAATCCACGATTCGCAAAAATGCGATATCTAGAGCCCAGCGAAAGAGAGCTTGTCCCGCAGCTTCTTGCCCAGGCACTGGTCGCCGCAGCTCAAGAAAAGATCGTCCATCCACACCAGAGCCAAGCGAGCGCCCCATCGCAACGACCTCATTTGCCACTCCCAAAAAGGTACTTGATCGTATGGATGCTTTCCTCTTTGGCGAAGACGACGACAACAGTCCTCACAATGAAGTGCAGCAGCCGGACCGGGAAGAAATCATCTGCTCTGCCTGCAAAGCAGAGGTATTCTCGTACCTCAGTCAGGCTCAGTCTTTCCGGCCTGCAGACGCCAAGTGGACACCAATGGATTGGTGGAAAGAGAACGGTGAACTGTGTCCGCGCATGAAAAGCTGGCTCGGAAGTGGTTGGGCTGCGTAGCTACTTCAGTTCCTTGCGAGCGAGCTTTTTCTGGCAGTGGCAACGTGGTGACCGCTAAGCGGAGCAGACTCTCTCCAGGCTTCGTTGAAGACCTGACGTATATTGAACAAAACTTCAAGTGAACGCGTCAGCGAACAAATATCGTACTTTTCATTCTTGTTCTGGGCAAAATCGTTTCTCTCAAATGGAAGTGATCACTACAAAACGATTCCCTATCTCGCGACGCTATGAATCGCCACTCTGTGTATCAATAGTGCTGTCAGTACTGCGTCAGTTGCTGTGTGCGCGGCAGTGGTGATGGAGTAGGTGGTTGCGAAGGTGCGAGCATGGGACGTGTCGCTGTTGGCGGTGTTCATGGTGTTGGTTGTGTTGTGGGAGTCGCTGGGCTGTGCGATGGTGCTTGTGTTGGCGAGAGCGCGTCGGTGTTGGCCGTGTTGATGTTGTTGACCGTGCTGTGGCTGTGCGGGGCGCTGGTGATGGCGAAGTTGGCGATCTTGGCGATGTTGGCGATGTTGGCGGTGTTCATGGTGGTGTTGGTGGTGTTCATGGTGGTGGCCGTGCGGTGGTAGTCGCTGCACTGTGCGAGAACGCGTCGGTGTTGGCCGTGTTGATGTTGTTGGCCGTGCTGTGACTGTGCGGGGCGCTGGTGTGGGCGATGCTGGCGATGTTGGCGGTGTTCATGGTGGTGGTCGTGCGGTGGCTGTGCGGGGCGCTGGTGTTGGCGATGTTGGCGATGTTGGCGGTGTTCATGGTGGTGGGCTGTGCGATAGCGCTTGTGTTGGCCGTGTTGATTGTGTTGGTCATGCTGTGGCTGTGCGGTGGCGCTGGTGTTGGCGGTGTTGACGATGTTGTGGCTGTGCAGGGACACGGTGTTGATGGCGTTGTGGCTGTGCTGGGACACGGCGTTGATGTCGAGCGACAAAGCGTTGACGGTGCACGGCGGCACGGTGTCGATAGTGTTGCGAGTGTGCGGCGTCACGCCGTCGATGGTGTCGTGGCTCTGCGGTGCCGCCGATGGACCCTGAGTTGGCGAGAGCTGCGTCGGTGTTGGCGGTGTTGATGGTGTCGCAGCTGTGCAGAGCCCCTTGCTGGTTGTGTCACTCACGAGTGACTAGAAAATTGTGTGAACGGTATATACAGGGTATTCGATTTCGTGAGTATAGTTTGCCAGGTTTAGACCCAGTTTAGAGGAGGCTGAACCCGAACCGAAAGGTTCAGGTTTGGTGATGGGCTAAACCCAAAGGTTGGCACCTCTACTCGTGACCGTGACAGACACGGACGAAAACGAAGATGCTGTGATAGAGGCGGTTGCTTCCCATGACAACAATGCCGTTGATAAGGATGCTGGCCCACCGTGCTGCATCTACCAGGACAGCCACTTCGACCCAGAGCTGAAGATGTGGGTTTGCGACAATTCGAATTGCCGTCCGTGCACGCAGAAGCTGTTTGCAGATTACTCAGCGTCACCGCTTTGCACACAGTGCCGCCATTGTGTAGGCATCTACACTACTAGAAAGACATCCCGTACTAACAATCTCTGAGAACTCGTTCTATCACGCTCCATCGCTCCCTCGATACAATGACATGGTTACTGACAGTGAGGCCACAGCCACGCCCCTGACTGAGCAAAACGAAGGCGGCCGCTTTGTTTTCTGATTTTGTACCTGCTGTTTCTACAATCTGACGAAATGATGGAAGATTCGATCCTTTCTGATGGGTGTCGATGAGAATCTTTTGATTTCATGGTTTCTGATGAACGGAAACGTGGAGGTGAAAGTATTGGAAATATCTGTTAGCAGCAGGGCACGGTGAATAAAATAGTCAATCATACTGGAGGTTGGTGATCAGCAATAGTAATAACGGCATTTTCGACTCGGCAATAATAGTAATTGCCATAATACCAGTATATTGCTTGGTTTCTAAGAGAACAGCTCTGGTAGACTGTTCAACGTCTACTCGTCGGCGATCAAAATCGTTCTCACGAGTTACCACGGCAGTAGTTGTGGCCGTGGGCGGCAACACAAATGGCTCCAAAGCCTTCTGCTCAGCAGCAACGAGAGGCAAGTCGTTCTGGAGCTTCATAACTGCCGACTCAAACACAGCACTGTGCACAATCCTGGCATTAGCAGCCAGATGCTCAGCCATAATGGGATATTTTTCGATGCACGCATCGAAAAGAAGCCGAACTTCAGCAAGCGTGCGCTTTTCAGCCTGGAGCTTGACACACACACTGTCAAGCTCGGCCAGCTTCTCGACAACGGCGCAGATGCGACGATGGGCTGCACCACGAGGGACGAAGTCCTCAACAGCACCAATCGTCAGCACCACGTCGCGGATATCCACGTAACGCTTGAGCATCTGGTAGACGGACGACCAGCGAGTTGCATTACTCTTAATCGCCTTTAAGTCAGTACCTTTGGCGAGTTCGGCGGCGTTGTTCACATGTCGCAGGTGGATCATTAGAGCATCCTCACCGGCATCGCTAAACGTACTTTTTAGCGATCTGATCCGAATTTTTTAGCGTTTTCAGTTTCCCATTCATGACTTCTAAAATCTAGCGGGCCGCCAAATCAAGGAATCCGCTAGATTTCCCGCCAGATCTGGTGGGGTATCTGGCGGCTGGCGTTTTTAAAACAAAAGCCACGATGGAGGAGGACGACGAGGATATCGAGCTACAACTACTGCTGTACATGCGCATGCGAAAGCGCAAGGCCACCCCTGCTGTGCGTGGAGGCTCCCAAAAAGGCCGCCGTGCAAATATCGACCGCCGCCGCGCCTACTACGCACGCCTCCTGCATGATGACTACTGGGGACCGACGCCAGTCTACAGCAACGCCATGTTCCGGTCCAATTTCAAGCTGCCTATCGGCCTTTTTGACGAGATTGTTGCTGCGGTCACTCGCCACAACCCCTACTTTGTCCAGCGTCAAGATGCGACTGGAAAGCCTGGCGCCACACCCCTTCAAAAGATTGCCGCCGCAGTTCGTATCCTCACGTCCGGTGTGTCTGCCCAAGAACTGGACGATAAGCATCGTCTGGCGTCGTCTACTGTGTTGGAGACGCTCAAGCTTTTCTGTGACTCTATCATCGACATCTACAGTGCCGACGCCCTGCGCACGTTCCGGGGTGCATTGGCTCTGTGGACTGCATGCACTGGGCGTGGAAAAACTGCCCCAGTGCATGGAGGGTTCCAAGGCAAAGACAAGGTTGATACAGTCGTGCTTGAGACCATTGCAGACCATCGCGGCCGCTTTTGGCATTTCAACTTTGGCACGCCCGGTGCTCTCAACGACATCAATGTTCTTGACCGCTCTCCTCTGTTCCACAACGCCGTCAGCGGCGCAGCCCCTGAAGTGCACTGGTCTCTCAACGGTCGTGAATATCGATTTCCGTATTGGCTAGCTGACGGAATCTACCTCGACTACGAGTGTTTTCTCAAAACTATTCCAAATCCAGCAACAAGAATGGAGAAATTCTTTGCGTCGCGCCAAGAAAACAAGCGGAAAGACATCGAGCGAGCGTTTGGCATACTTCAGGCACGCTTTCATATTCTTACGACTGGCTGCCGGCTCTGGGACCGGGCTGCAATGAGTGCAGTCATCAAAACCTGTGTGATACTGCACAATGTTATCATTGACTACGAGCAACAGCACGGTGCCGACCCCAACTACATCAGTGCTCCACAATACCAGCCAACTCACCCATTCCAACTGATCTCCCGACCACCAAATCAGTGCGCGGAAGATCGTGCAGCACCTATTCAGGCAATGAAACGGACTACAGAGCAAGCCGCGATGCAGCGCAATATCATGGATGCAATGTGGGAACAATGGGCAAGTAAAAACGGTGATTTGTAAACGTTAAACACGATTTGTATTGTCTTGTTTTATCGCTTTTGAGCTCATTCATACTCTTCGTCGTGCTCTCGAGTCTGTGGCTCCATTTCCAAGAGAAACTGACTCGCTTGAAAGGCGAAAAATTGCTTGGACTCGGCACTCTCAGGATTCATGTTGAAAAACGCGATGCGAGCATTGGTTTTATCGATGGCCATCTTCTCCGCAAACAGGTTGTTCTTGGCTTCGGCAGCAGCAGCAATGCGCTTCAACGTCGCCAGCTCGTCGTTGTTGTCGCCACTCGCACTCATGTGCGCCAGCTTTGCTTTCTTCGCGGCCTTCGTGCCCTGAGATGGTCGCTCAGCGAGCGTAACCGCGGGTGCCTGGCCAGTACCGTCTTCTTCCGTGACATCGTCCAGGCCAATTGCTGCTTTCACGCGTGGCTCGATGCCGTCCACAGGCACGGCGTACTTTGGTAGCTTGCGCACAATCTCATAGAGGCCGATGAATTTGAACTTTTGACCTGTTTCTTGGGAATATTCGATCTGGGCACGACTCACATAGTCGTCATACTGCCAGCCACTATGGTACTCACGCAGAGTAGAGGCCAAGTGGCCCACCCATTTACCAATAGCTTTGTTGATCACTTCGCTCCACCGATTCGAGAGCGCAACGGCGGATCGGGTGTTGCCAGGCAAAAGCCTGACGTACTCTTCTCGAACCTTCTCCCAAAACGTTGTCCCGCTTTGATCAGTGCCGATGGCGGCGTCGACTGTCTCCTTTGCGTACGCTCTCGTGAGAGCAGTGTCCTCCGGGTCTCTGAAATTGGGCTGGCCGGGCACACGCCCTCCACGCGTAGCGCCCATCTTCGTTTCTCGGTCCGTGTCGTTGTCAAAAGGATCAGTGCTCAAAACGGTGATGGGTTTTGGTGTGGTGCACATAGATAACATAGATTTGGAGTGGGTCAGATTTTCGACCGGTGGGAGATTTGCCGTCTGACGGTCAGAGTTGGAGGGAACAGACCGCCAGATCGGGAAGTAGCGATAGGAAAAGTAGCGCAACCGGTGGGGATGCTCTTAGGGATTGCACCTGATCGATCAAATCCTGGGCCTCCTGCAAAAACCGATTAACCGCGAGGTTAAACCGGTGACTGGCACAGCCAACCAATGGGATCTTGAGCTTCGTCGCCATGCTCTGGTTGGTTGAACAATTGTCTCCAACAATAAACCGCACCATTGCGTAAAGACTCAACACGTTGGCCAGATGGGCGACATGCGCATCCGCAGATTGCCCATCATCCATCGGCGACAAAGCGAGGAGACGCTGTTGGCGTTCGTCACCGGTGATGTAGACCGCGTACACACCGAGGAAGTGAATCGAGTGACTAGTCCAACCGTCAAGCATGAGCCCAAACGAATCCTTGAGCTCAGTGGTGATTGTCACACCGACCTTGGCAGCCACATGCTGCATGTACTTCTTGAGCGTTCGTGCCGTCGTCGGCTCGATCGCCACCATGGCGCGAGTCGTCGCGTTCTCGACCTCACAGAGTGGGAGGTTACGGCCAACGACCCAGTTCATCCACTTGAAGAGATGAACGATACGCTCATCGACAAAGCCGAAACCGTCCATCGTAGGCGTGTGGCGGCGCTGGAATTCGTCGAACTCGGCGGCGTAGCCAGGGTGGCGGGAAGTCAAATGACTGAGCAGGTTGCTGTAGCCTGATCCTGGGGCTTGTTTGCGGTTTGTGCCGCACTTATAACACTTGAAAACGGCATCGCCGAGATCGGCAAAGTAGAAGGCGCAAAGTTGGCGGGTTGTCATGGTTGTTGTTGGTTCAAAAGAAGAATGAAAGTGCCGGGAAAGCTTCCAGTTCATCGACTTGCTATGCTGCCCTCTTGGTGGCTCCAAACATGGGTAGCCAGCGAGCCTCATGGCCGAGGAGCTACCGATGGGTGGTGCAGGAAAAATACAGTACTAATTTTTGAAAATTGGAATAAAACTGGAATCGAAAAAAACAATAATAAATGATTCCGTAAATTCAATACCCCGTATAATCGATATTCTATTATTTTCACCATGGCCTGGTTAGCAGATGTACTGTTTAGAAGTGCCCGCACAAAACCTTGTGGATGGAAAGCCAGCGAATCGCCCAGGAAAAGCCAACATCACTATGGTTCTGGCGACTACCCTCAATGGAGTCGTAGATGCGATAGTCAGTCTTCGAGACGACGTGGAGCACAGACATGGGCTCGACTCCACACGAGACCGCGTAAAAATTGACACCCTTGGTCAGATCAAGAAGGGTCAATGTGACCAGAAACCGTCTTACGGATTAGATTGGTCTTGGATCCAGTTCCGCCAAAGTTCGGACCATCACGCCCACCCTTTCTGAACAGACCGTTGGCGGACTGCAACAAAAGGCATCGTTCTTGGTATGTTAAACCTTTCTCCCTGGTATGCGGATGCTTGGCCCAATACTTGGCCAAGCATGCCTCTGGCAAATAGCCGTCCGCCGACAAAAGTGCTGCAGCACGCCGGATGCTCTCGAGGTAGCGGAGCCAGGCGTCATCCGCCGAAGCGGGCATGGCGGCTAAAATGTACAAATTTGTGAGAATGTGGCAACTACTAGTAGAACTAAAAAACTCCGTACCGTATGGTTGTTGCGGTACTCCTTGAACGTGCGCACCTTGTCTTTCTTGGCACCCGCTTCTGCCACTTCTTCGACAAAATCGCAGTCGGACAGGAAAACCCATTTTTTGAATTGCCTGTGGGGTAGGGTAGAGACGTAGCAGTCATCCCGATTCCCGAACCACTAGACCACGTATCAATCTCGGTCAGCCCAGTCACGGTCGTAAATATCGTATACACGGTAACTTGCTGGGGCAAGCGCGGAGCCTTAGCACTGCCCATTTCTTTGTATTCGGGTTTTGGCATTCCCTTGATGAGGTCCGACTGGCGGGTTGCAGTGATGACTAGAGCTGGCGACATGGTTTCAGACAATGAGGAGCTCAAATATTCCCCCACTTTTGCTTTTGTTTTGCGGTGCCCACATCTCAAACATGTTGGTTCAAGCCTTGCGAGCGTTGTCAACGAACCTTTGCTCGCCTTTCCACCCCCACCACCCATCACTATGAGCCATTCACTTCCATTTAGCCTCAAACGTTTTACGAACCAAAATGCTCTAAAGAAACGTGATCTTGGTCCACGGCAAGCTGGACTGTTGTGCCAGGGTTCTTGCCTCTCAGTTGCGTAAGGAGTGACGGAATGAGGCCGAATGAGGAAGCGCGTTTCTCCGTCCAGCGGGGCAGCAACTTGATCTCTCGCTCGGTAGAGCTTTAGGCGACAAGACTGCAAGTTGGTGTGGTCGTGTGCCTGTACAAGCGCAATGGCAACTTTCCGCTGGACGGCTCGGTCGCCACGCACAGCAGCAACAAAGGTGGGCAGTAGTTCGACTTGGCTCTGAGTGGGTTTTGCAATGAACGTGCACATGTCGCTGTCGTTGGCTTGTAGTGTGGACACGTAGTATTCTTTCACGCTGTTGCGGACGCGCCGTGTGACGCGGACATCCCACAAGCAAGTGCTGCAGCTGCAGCAGTAGGAGTTGCTTTTTCCACCTCCAACCCTCACTCGGATTTCTTAGTTGTAGTTGAAGCTATAGTCTTGTAGAAATTTCGTTGCATGTTTGCCAGACTGAAACGTCTGGCCAAGCGTCAACTCTGTGTTGCCGTGGGTGGCTTCCAGGTCGAGAAGACTGCCAGGGACCCCATGACATGGCAATGAACAGCGGAGGTGTGTTGGTGGCCAAACTGCGTCTGCCTACACTCTCGGCAACTCGTCTCACGTAAAACGCGGTCGGGCTTGTGGAAAGCGACCACAGTGAGCTAAATATAAAGCATACAGTCTGGTATTCTGAGAGATAGCTGCGTGGACCAGACTGGAGGTCGCCATTTTTGTGTGAGAGGCGAAATTGGAAGTCGCGCACTTTGCTTCTTCGTTTAGGTACGATTAATGTGCACCACGCCAGCTCCTTCTTTTGGCAAATGGTCCCTTTTTTGGGTATTCTTCCATTTGGTGGTCCTATTTCTGAGAAAAACTCCTTGTTCACATGGTCCACAGATGCCCAGTTGTACCCGGCTTCTTTTTATTGTATGATTTGTTTTCTTGTCGCAGCATTTGAGTCATCTGACACGTATTCTTCATAGAATCTCAGAGTGCGTAAGATGTGTTGGCGTATCCCACGGTCGGAGTCGTACAGATCTGGATCAGCTTCGCCAGCAGCCGCTAGACGGATGGGATGGAATGGAATGTATTCCATAGATTCCATAGATCCGCATCACATTCGCCAGCGGCCGTTGAAATTCCACCTCTTGGCAAAGAAAGTGTTAAACTATTTTCGTGATAGCTTCACCAGCTTCGTCATTGCATCCTCATTTGATTCATCTGACAAGAACTTGTCATACAATCCGAGAGCGAGTAAGATGTATTGTCTTATCCCACACAAGGCGTCGTACTCGTTCTATCACGCTCCATCGCTCCCTCGATACAATGGCATGGTTACTGACAGTGAGGCCACAGCCACGCCCCTGACTGAGCAAAACGAAGGCGGCCGCTTTGTTTTCTGATTTTGTACCTGCTGTTTCTACAATCTGGCGAAATGATGGAAGATTCGATCCTTTCTGATAGGTGTCGATGAAAATCTTTTGATTTCATGGTTTCTGATGAACGGAAACGTGGAGGAATTTTTTTTTGAATTATGTGTATTGAACTGTTAGCAGATGTACAAGTGCCGACTAAGTGCACGCGGAAAACCGTGCGGATAGAAATCCAGCCAATCACCCAGGAAAAGATTGTTGGTGGACTGTAACAAAATGCATAGTTCTTGGTGTGTTATACCTGTCTCCTTGATATGCGGACGCTTGGCCCAATTCTTGGCAGGTATGCCTCTGGAAATAACTGTCCACCGAACAAAACGTTCTGCAGCACACCGGATGCTCTCGAGGTAGCGGAGACCGACATCATCCGCTTGAAGCGAGGAATTATGCTATTATTTGGATTGCAGCTGGTTTTTTAGGTTCAATTGAATCGCATCCAATCCAATACCTAGTACAGTATACCGATGATGCTTCAGTAGTGGTCGGCTTGCATACCCGGTTTTAACAGCTTGCATACCGTTTTTTACAGCTATCATACCGGAAACTGACAGCAAGCAAACCAGTGGGCTTGCCAACCGAAATGCGTTGTGCGGGCAGTTCTCTTTGTACTCTCCCAACGATAGCAACAGCTTCTTCGACAACTACCACCTACCGACGTAACCAGCATCGTGCTTACTCCTCGCGACGACTGCAACGCCTCCAACCCGCTCCCAGCACCTGCCAATTTGCCAGTCGAGCTGGTCGCAGGTGGCACTCAAAGGTCATCGGCGGTTGAGACTGCAGCGTCAGCCAATGCGCAAGTTGGCACACCAACTGCACCAACGACCACAAGTCCAGAAACCAATGACTGATCTCCCGAGAGCCATGGCCCAAACGCCGAAGCTGACGCGAATGCCTGCTCTCCTGGAAGCCATGGCCCCAATGCAATTCTCCCAGCAGTTGGGTGAACCTCCAGGTGTCTTGCCGTCGGCTTGGCCATGGGTTGTCACCCTCTTCATTTCGGATCGTCAGAAGGCTAGCTAGTAGCGGTGAGGAATGTGTTTCCAGCGAGTAGCCATCGCTTCTGCCTTCGACACATCATCGGCAACATCGCAAAGCAAGGGCACAAGCTAACACCAGTCGAGGAAGGCTATGTGTACTCGATGGCTCGTGTTGACTGTGAAAGCGACTGGTTGCTTGCTTCGCAACAGCTGAGCAAGGAGCGTCCGGTTGCCGGCAGCTACCTGAAAGAGATTCCACTAAATCCTTGGGTGAAGTACGCGATCCACGAGGAAGCGAACAAGCCGACGTACGACAAAGTGGGTAGTGCTACCAGCCCCCATGTGACCAGGGCGTAATAGGATCCATAGTTTACGTGCTTGCTTTTCTACGTGTACCTTGCCTTGGAATCATCCTACCGTATTTTGCTACTATTTCAAATACATGCACCGTATTTCTGAGCTGTTTACCTTGTATACTTTTGGTGTTAACCTCTTTGGCAAATTCAAAGAATCGGGTTACTCGAGTTATGCGGTACCCTGTAGCCCTCACACTTCAAGAAGCAATAAGATTGATATCAATTGAAGTGTATAAACTTTAATGTACGGTTCTATGGGCTGCGATCATCATCAAAACTCAGATGACTATGGAATCCGCACGACAAAGCAGCCACACGGGGAGATCTGTGGTGTTCCGATACAGTCCTCACACACTGTGAGAGGGCATTGCCAGAATCGAACGGTTGTAGGCTTCGGCTCCATACAAACGGGACACTCGAGATCGTGAGCTGAGTCATCGTCGTCGTCGTCGCTGTCTTCGATGACGACGACCTTGGTGACGAGGTGTCGTGGTGGACGAAGAGACGGCATGCGTTGGTGGCTTGGTGGTGTGCGATTGGGGTCTGCGTGCTGCTGGATTATCACAGCGAGAACCTATGTTTCTGTGCAGCGATCGGAGCACATGTGTCGGTGGAGACTGCTTTGAGCCAGCACGGCGAAGCAGTTTGGGCAGGGAATACGTACGCTTATAGTGGTCGTGATGCTTGGTTCTTGTAGGTGGAGATGGAGAGTGACCTTGTGGAGATCGTTCATTGCAGGCTTCCTCCTACTAAGACCAGCCGCGTCCGTACTTGGAGTCTATTTTGTCTCATTATTGGCGTCGGCTCAATTATTGGCGTCCGTACTTAGAGTCTATTTTGGCGCCTGAATGTACAAACAAATTTTTAAGAATATGCCAATTACTGATAAGGTAAATGATCAATTGAGGGCCACCCGATCAGTTGAGGACTTAGAACAAATCAATACCGACCGTGTGGTTGTTGCGGTATTCCTTGAACGTGCGCACCTTGCCTTTCTTGCTGCCACTTCTTGTAACTGTCGAAAAAATCCCAATCGGACCCGAAACCCATTTTTCGAGTCGACTGTGGGGTAGGGTAGAGTAGTAGCAGTCGCGGATACTCGAACCACTTGACCACTTACCAATCACGGTCAGCCGAGTCACGCTCGTACTACGTAGTAAATGGCATACACACGGTGACTGACTGGGGGTACGTGCGGAGTCTTAGCGCTACTCATTCCTTTGTGTTCGGGTTTTGACATTCCCTTGATGCGGTCTGACTGGCGGGTTGCGGCGATGACTTGAGCTGGCGACATACTTTCAGAAAATGAGGAGCTCAAATATCTCTCCACTTCTGCTTATGTTTTGCTTTGCCCACATCAAACGTTTACGAACGTAAAAACAGTACATATATCTGCGAATCACGATACGTACCGTCGCAGATGTTGAAGCCGCGTGGGCGCCAAGAGTGGACGCCGTAGAGACCGCCTCCCAAGCGTCGTTGCGGCTCAGGCTGATGTACGTTGCCTTGAGACGAAGCCGCGAACGCGCCGCACATGAGGCAGTGTGTATGGCGGGTGAAGCCACCGAGGCTGTGACAACAGGGACGTTGGATGTAGAGCTCGGACCAACCGCTCCAGAACCACACGAAGTGGCAGTACGTACGACAGAAGTTCAACGGCGCGCACGACAAGTTGATCTCCAGTGCGAGCGTCAGGGTCGCCATCGTGCAAGCCTGACTGAAGACCGGTTTCATCTCGAGCACAACCCGTGCGTGTGCATGTTCGTCCAGGCTGGCGATTTCGTCCGGAGTGCGCATACCCAGCAGATGGAGTTGGTGCTCCAGGAGAGAAGAAGTGCCGATGTGTGTAATCAACGAACGACCAATCGACCCACCGTCAACAAAGTAGCTGTTATCGTTATCGATGACGGGCGTGAGATTGTGCTTCGGATCAAGGTCAACCTACCGGCTGATTGGCCGTCCGCTGTATGGTGGGTTTCAGATCACCAGCGCGTTCTCCGACTCATACGATCCGCTTCCTTGTCCGCTCATCTACTTGCTCGGTCAAGCAGGATGAACGTAGTTCAGTGACGGCTCTGAAGTGACATATCGGGGTTGGACAAGATACCAGATCTTCTGGCGTCGCGCCACCTGCACATGTGTGGTCCAGGAGTAGTTGGTGGACCAGTACGCGAAGGTGATCAGCAACGATCTCAAGTACATTCGAACACACGAGAGGCGCATTCTGAGGCAGATTTGCACCATGGCGTACTTGTTTTTTTCGTCGCGATCAGCAGCATGCATTGAACTTGACTAATCTCGCACACTCTGGGCGCTTACCATTCTCCCAGCGTTGTTCGTGGGCAGCCCTCGCTACATGCGCAAGCTGTGCCAGGATGTTATGACCATTGTCCGGAGCACCAGATGCGTTTGTCACTTTAGGGTGTAACCCGAAGTGGTCCGGAATTGTGCATGAGTTGCTCCCCGGCCAAAAGGCGACTGATCGCCCGCATGTCGTCGCTCGCGTGTTTGAAGCCAAGATGACCGCAGTGATGAATGATCTGGTGATAAACGTGCTCGACGTGCACGGAAATTGCTCTAGGGTTACTAAAAGTCTTTCCGTCCGAGAATAGTCATGGGCGAGAACATGATCCAGTTCAAACGACCCAACAACCCGGGAAGCAGGGCTGCACAGTATTCAATATCTATATTAATACTTTTGTTCAAAAACGAAAAATGCGTTATTCCATGTATTCCATTATGGACGCCCGTTGTTTCGGATCATCTCAACCGTGTACACATCCCAACACGACCTGTTGTAGCTAAGTGACATGACCATCTCAATGGTCTCTACGTCCATATTTTTACGTAAGTCAGTAAGCTGCAGCTTTGCAGCCGAAAAAAACCGCTCGCACTCGTTCGATGTTGGTGGTACGAAACCAACATCAAGATACTGCGTACGCCGCTGCACACGGCGACGCTTAAACGCCTCTTTCACAATCGAGTTCTCGTTGCCATCCTCCTGTGATGACGCTGTCGTGCTGTCGGCGGCGCGAAAGGCGACGCACGCTGCACGCTCAGCGGCACTGGAGGGCTCTCCACGTTGAAGTTTGACGAGTCCGGTCTCCAGCGGTGGGTTGTTGACAATTGGCGCCGTGGCTGAGAGACGGTTTCTCATTTCAGGGTAGGTTTCGACCACTTGGTCAAAAAGGCGGCGTGTTGCCGACATGGTTAGGGTCGATCGCTGGAGGGTCTTGGTTACTGCCTCCAGCCGCCCGAGATCTTCGAGCATGTTGATCGCCTTGTCGTGGTCACGCCGCGAAAGGAGAAACGAGCCCAAGTCGTACGATGCAAGCGTGTCGTGGTCGAGAGTTCGGATGCGTGGGCCAATCACACTGTACCGCTCAACCATTGCGTAGGTACTAGACCACCGCGTTTCGTTACGAAGCACGGGAGCGAGATCACTCACTCGGCGCAGCAGCGCGCGGCCCTTGAGCGTCGACAAACGCTTCATGAGAGCGTGGATCTTGTCCAAAACATCCTCTTCTTTTGCAAGATAGTCTTTCATCGCTAGGTTGAAGCGGTGGCTTGCACAGCCAACTAGCGGCACCGCCCCAACCTTGCGCCCGATGCACTGGTTGACGGAGCAGTTGTCTCCGACCATGAACGCCACTGCCTCCCATGGCTTGTCGTAGCGGGAGAGTGTGTCCGCGATCAGGTCGAAGAGACTCTGCGCTCCGAGATCTTCTTCATCGTCCAGCGGACGAAGGGCGAGCAGCACAAAACGACGGCTGGGACAGTCGAGGTCGTCGTAGTACTCGATCGTACAGGTGGCAGTACCGGTTCGGGCACCGGTGCCATTACCGGTAGCAGCACCACCACTGGCGCTGATACCGGTAGTACCGGTGGTGTCACTGAACACCGCAAAAATAGCGATGTAGTGGCGCCCACCGTCACTCCATCCATCCAGAACTAAACCGAACACATCCGGTAATTCGTGCTTGATGCGCGCTTCGACACACTCGTGAATGGTTGTTATGTACAGCTTGAGCGTTCCGCGCGAGATGCTGGATAGCTTGGTGTTCGCACGGACGAGCGGGCGCTCACAAAACGTGAAGGGTAAACGCTCCGCTACGATCCACTCGACCCAACGGAAAATATCCACCGTTCGTTGGTCCACGACGCGGAGGCGGAGGCCGTTGGTATCGCGTAGCGCGGCGCGCGCGAGTTCCTGGTAGGCTGGGTGGTGGCCACGGAGATGAACCATCAGGTTCGTGTAGCCATTCGCGCTGCGGTAGACCTTAGCGCACGAGTTGCAGGAACATTCGCCTGCTGCTCGGTAAAAAGCGCATTGCAAACGTCGCGGTTGGAGAGGGACATGGTTGGGAAACTGGTGGGGAGGAAGATGGCTTCTTGGTCACAAACTCGGATGAAGAGTGAGAAGTCGAGATCCTATCGGAACAGATACGCTCAAACGTGAGCCAAGAAGCCTCCACCAACCACGAAAAAGGCACGGACAACCACCCACTGAAGCTAGAATAATTCAAATATTTATTGCAGCGATTCAATAAATAATTGCGTTATTATATTTTAATATACGCAGAGCATGATTATTTTTTGATCACCTCTGCCGGGAAGTATCATCGGGTGCGGGCTTGATGATCAGGACACTACCGGGAGCGGCAACCACCACCGATCTGGGACGGGGAGAAGTTTTCGCTTCGGCAACCAATGGGTTGTGTCACACAGCCTGTACTTCACGATGCCACTCGGCCGCAAACTGCTTCAGGAACGTCGACCAATTGTCGGAATTCGCGACGCAAACGAGAGCGAAACCAAAACACGACTATGTGGTTGTCGTGATATTTGGTCGTTTCGGTGAGAAAGACATCGCACTTGTTCATCTCGCCCTTGGGATGAGTTCCATCAAACCCAACTAGCTGCATGCAATACTGACGGGCTCGTAGGCACGAGGATGGAAAGAATCACGTCCGCAAAAGCGTCGCCAACGTTTTCGAACGACCATTGCGCGCCATCATTGGCACTCGCAACGCTCCCCCGGTAACTTTCCAGTCGCGGGTAGGTGTTGATGACGTCCATTTCAAAGCCGTTGACGCTAAACCTTGCTGGCCATCCGCCCATTGACGTTGTGCCCCGCTGCCTCTAAAAACCTCCTGATAGCAGCTCCTATGACTGCTTTCTCCGAGTGTGTACAGGTCGGCAGCATTTTTCCTTCAGAATTGTTAGCAGCAGGTCCACATCTGTGTCGCGATTACGAAGGCGACGCACGATCGATGAACTGTTGTACGCACCACCTGCTATGATGCTCTCTACAAACGGAGCGTCTTGATACCCGACGAACTTCAGATGATTATAGCAAAGCTGCATCACCACGCTACCACAGGAGCTACTCGTCCAGAAGCCACCTGTTGGCCATTGATCACCTCGCGAACGTACTTGGCTTTTCCTTCGCCAGTCGGTATACTAGCGATAGGCCTCTGGCTTGAGCAGAAGTCGCGCCAGTTGGGCTGAATGAGCTTCTGGCTCTCAAACGTAGTCAGTCGCGCTCAGGGTCGCCCCTTGGTGTACAACACACCCGGTCGCATGGGGTCCGCTGGCTTCGATGCCAGCAGCTTAGGCAGACTCACGACGCCTTCGCGAAGTAATCCCATATCTATCAAAACTGACACGTCAAAGAAGTCTAGCTACGCTGCTGCAGCTTACTCATGACTGGGTTGTTGCACATGGACGGTCAATGGAGATCAAGATTAAGCCATGGTATATTGATGGATGAGCGCTTGGTGTGTATCAAAACCGGGCGTCTGGAATGAAAGCGCCATGGAAATTCACGTGATGCAGAATCAATCAACTCGGGTGGACCACATCAATTCCTCTTTTAAGCAAGGTGGTCCA
This sequence comes from Pythium pectinolyticum, assembly GCA_023336095.1. Taxonomy (NCBI): domain Eukaryota; phylum Oomycota; class Peronosporomycetes; order Pythiales; family Pythiaceae; genus Pythium; species Pythium pectinolyticum. The sequence continues at coordinate 242 of JAADWC010000136.1, read as the reverse complement.
CACCAAAACGTACTTATCCGAAGCATCACAGTCCATCGCCTCTAATGCTGTTTTCCCAAAAAAAAACTCCATTTGATCACACCCCCAAAATGGACGCGTTTGAGTTTCTCGAGACGCTGCCGAATGCGACGCTGGAGCGTCTGTACGAAGACCCATGGGCCTGCCAGGCCGTGTTCCAGGCGCTGCCGGCACTCGCGCAGCAGTTTGTGATGCGGCTTTTGCCGTTTGACGGCGCCATTGCG
>JAADWC010000135.1:0-18004 GCA_023336095.1 Pythium pectinolyticum | reverse complement strand
GAACACCAATCGCCAGCTGAATGGAGACCTCAGGTACCACGTCGTCAAATGGCACAGCGTCCACGATCTTCAAATCTTGCGGAGTAGTAGAAACTTCGATAGCTGGACTATCTTGCGACACGTTCAGATGAGCCAGTGCGGCTTCAATGGCGTCTGCGACCACTGTTTTCGACACCCCGAGAGATGGGTCCACGATCTGTGTCACGACGTCCTGGCTACTGGTGTCCACGCTTTCACCTTCTACTGGGGCATGCTGCTCGCGAAGTTGTGCCACTACGGCCTCGAGAGATCTTGCGACAATAGCAGACACGTTCTGCCGAATCGCAATAGCCATCTGGACTGAGATCGTGGCGTCCACATCATCCTTTTCGTCCTGGAGAGCTTCCACTGCGACGTCCGTCTCGTAGGCGGCCTCCGACTCTGGTGCGCCATCTGCGAGAGCATCAGTCTCGTCACCGCTGCCCATCTTGGCATCGTCGACGATCTTATCTTCCAAGAATTCCTCAGGTTTGCTGAGCGTGTTGTCTTCGCTGGATATCTTGTCTTCGCTGGATTTTTGGCGCTCGTTCAGTTTTTGGTCGTCTACGGAGAGCACACACGGCCGCGCGGGCTTGACAGCTGTGACGGCGTTCTCAAGAGACACCGAAATGATTCCATCAACTGTCCGACGAATAGCAATCGCCATCGCCACAGGAAGTTCCTCACTCTCTTCGGCTTCGGGAGTGGACAGCGCAGGCAACTTGTCGTCTTGGTCTTTCGTTTCTCGATCGTCAACAACTACTTTCAGAGCATCTCGAACATTCGCGCTCTCACGCTCACATGACACCACACAACGCAACACATCCTCCAACGACTCGACTATCAGATCCGGAACCAGCTTCTCAGTAGCTTCCCCGCTGTTCACACCACACACAGGATCCTTCGTACTCGCCACTTTTTCTCGCATCGCCTCAAGAACGCTCTCCAACGAAAAACCGATAATCCCATCGACACACTGTCGAATGGCAATGGCCATTGGCACGCTGCATTCCACCGAGTCCGCCGACTCAATTCCAGAGTCGGCATCAAAGCTCTTTACAGTAAGTTCAACAACTGACTCTGACTGGGTGTCGCTGTCGATCGTGCTGCGAAGTTTAGCCACAGCTTCGCTCAACGAGGCGGCAATAATTGCGCTGACCGCTGCGCTCACTGATGTCGATGGGTCATCTGGAATCCGTGGCGTTCGCGGTGTACTAGCCTGGTTGTTGACTTCTCCACCCGCGACATTCGATTCGATCCATGGTCTCGTCTCGTCTTCTTCACGCGGCGACAGGCGAGGTGGCTGTGCACGAACACGGTCGAGTATTTGCTCAATAGACATAGCAACCACAGTTGCGACGACTTTTCGAACCTCAAGTGCCATCGGCAGCGACAACACTGGTGACCCGCCAGCTACAGCTTCGTCGTCATATTCCTCACTGCCAAGGCGAGGTGTGATGAGCTTTTCGTCTGTGGCAGCATCAATTTGGTCACGAGCTTGCCGCGGCGTAAGCTGCTGAGGAGACTGATCGGCGTGGGCAACTTGGTCGGCTGTCGAATTCATCAGCGTTTGCAGCAAAACATCGGGCGATGACAGTAGGCTGATCACGTTCTGCAATGCCGCCACAACGATCGCGCTTGTCGCCTGACCGGCAGCGATTGACGCGAACACAGACACGTCTTCATCATCATCTTTTTCAACGGCAACAGCGGGTGCGTCCTGGCGTGTTGGTTTCGACCCATCTGGTTCAGCTCTTTGTCGAGGAGAGTTGGCGATACTTTGGACTTCAGACAGCGCTTGCTCGATGCCAGCCGCAGCGACATCCAAGTACGTATCACGAAACGCCGATAAATCGATAGAACGCGGACTCCCACTCGATTCTTCATCAATTTTGATCGCGCTCACCACTGGCACATCCTCAACAAGAATTGATTCCGATGGTTCGTGCTGCTCTGGTTGCTCAAACACATCTCCGTGATACTCCGAGTCCTCCTCTTGCTCGTGTTTGCTTTCAAAAGCAAGTTGCACAATACCCGCTCCTTGTTCATCCATACACGCCTGCTTGTCGTCGTCGCCCACGGAATCGACAGTCACCGTGGGAGATTGAGAATCCTCGATCGCCTTCTCTTCTCGGTGGGAACTCTCTTGCATGTCGCGATCCACATTTAACTGATCTTCAATCGTGGTTGCCGACGGCACCACATCGCCAGCATTGACTGGTTCTTCAAATTCTTCCATCGGCGGAGCTGATTCGGTCGTATCTTCTTGTTCGGGAAACGCAACGTCTTCAGGCATTTCGACTTGAGGGTTGGCATCAGCAGTGACTGGTTCTTCAAATTCTTCCATCGGCGGAGCTGATTCGGTCGTATCTTCTCGGTCGCCGAACTCGATCGCGTCAACTTCTTCAGCCATGTCAATGTGAGAGTTTGCGAAAGACTCGACATGTTGCTCATCAACCGCTGATGCAGGATGAATATCTTCTGGCACAACAGGTGGCTCGTGTTCGGACGCTGGTGTGGAGTCGTTCGGGGTTTTATTCGCCGGAGACTCGTGAGCTGGCGGCATAATGTCTTCCGGCACTTCTTCATCAACCGATAGGTTGGACGACAGCGGTTGGGCGACATGCTCGTCATGAGCTTCCTCTGTCGGGACGATCGACTCAAGAACCGTGTCAACCGTAGGCTCCTCTGACGGCAACAATTTCGACTCTTGAGCCACGGGCGGCGCCACCATGATCTCGGGGAGCTCAATTTGCGCAATCGCTTCATCATCTGCAGTTGTATTGGCGGTGGAGCGCGCACTGGGTAACCTGTCCGGCCCCGATTTCGATCGAGCTCCAGCAAGCGGCTCAGGTGTGCTGTCGAAAATAAATGGAACGCGTGCATTCAAATCCGGTAGGATTGACGACGACTGTGCGCCGCTTGCACTCCCAGAAGCTGTCACGAGAAGATCGCCCACAGTTGTTTGAGAACGCTCGCCCGTGCTCTTCCGTTGCAATGATGTGCGGCTCTCCTTGTAACCTCCCGACTTCGCCCTGGGTGAATTTTTCCGTCCTTCCACCGACGACTTCGGCTCCGCTACCCCTGGTGTCACCTTTGTCAGGGCAGGCAGCGCGTGCCCTGCTGCACTGCCTTGAGCACCGACATCCCTCGTAGCTGCATGACTTGGCGACAGAATCACCGGAGGTTCCACGATCTCATCCTGGAATTCGTCTGGTTGTCGCTCGAACATGGACGACTCAGCAATCTCAATCATCTTGTGCAGCTTATCCGAGAACGTCATACGACCAGGAGACTTTGGACTCGTGCTACTAGCGAGAAGAGACGCGATGCGGGATTCCTCCTTCAATAGCTGCTGTGCAAATTCGTGCATCTCTGCGATTGTCTCCGAGTCAGTTCCATCGAGCACACCTCCACTCCGCGGCGAGACTGGAGCACGGCGAGACAGAATATTCTGTTCGTACTGAGCTGGCTGTGCCATTGTCTCCAAGTCGTAGTTCTCCCCTTGCGACGGGGACTTGGAGCGGTGCATTGAGCTTGAACGAGTCGCGCTGGTGCCGGATCGACTCGATTTCTTCGCTTCAATTGAGCGACTGCGTCGTTTGTCTGAATCTACCGAGGACACTTTCGTGACGAGAACCGACTTTGGCTGGTCACCATCTAGCCCAGAAGGCGTCGCATTCCGTGCTGTCGAGAACTTCACCTTTTCTGCCGGCAGTGGGAGCAATCTCCCCGAGTTTGACCGATACAGCTTAGTTGACGTCTCGGCGGATGCCGACAGAGGTGGAGGGATGACAAACCGTGATGCGGGTTCAACGCCGAGAAGGAAGTTGTTGTGCAGCGGCGACGCAGCAGGGTAGTCTCGCGTGCTGACCGATGGCGGAGCTCCATGGTGACGCTCCTTTGACTTGACTGTGCCTGCGACTTTCGTTGACACACTGGACGCCGCTCCGTACGTCTTCAATAACTGACGCTCTCGCTCCTCATTTGCCTTGGACGACGACTTGGTCTTCTTGGCAGTCGTCGAGGATGACCGTGAAGCGTACTCATCTCGACTTTTCGGCGCTGGAATCTTGGAAGTCGGCGGAGGAACCAAATACTCATCCGATGCGTCACTAACTCCATAGGCTGACATCGATGGCGCTCGGCCAACTTGAGAAGTAAAGCGAGAAAACCCGCTGCCCGCCGTAGGAGAAGGATTGCGCTTCGGCGACTTGGACCGGGAAGTAGACGTCTTGGAAGAGCGACTTGTTTCCCGTGACGTTGGACGCGAAGAAGTCGCTACGTCAGGTGTGCGACGAGTACCCGCTTGTGCCACGACATGAGAGTAGCTGTCCTCTTCGAGAATCACACGAGCGGTTTGCATGACCCGTTTCGACGGTGAGTTTGTGAGGCTCGTGGCCGCGATCTCTTTCAATGCTGCAGCTGAGAAGCGCGTGATACCTTCATCCACAGGATACTTGGCCATTACTACCGACAGATCGGCGATAGCATCTACGGTCCGAAGAGCTTCTGCAGCCTCTGGGCTGTTGGCAGCAAGACTAATCATCACAAAACAACGCAAGTCAGCTTCGAGAACAACCAAGAAGCTGCCAATTATGGGTCTCGTACCATAGTAACAGAGTAGAAAACGCGCACGTCACTTTCTTATCTTGCTGGGTGACACCTTGGCGCAGCATCGTCGTGAACAGCTCAATTGTTGGCATCTCGGACGAACATTCGGTCACTAACACAGCGGTAGCACGGCCGCCGTAGTCGCTCACCTCGGTTAACACTTCACACGCGTAGATTTGAACCTGCCGCGTCAGGTTCGAGTATTCGCGGTGGACATTTAGCGACGCCACGATCAGCGGCACAACATTAAACTCAGCCTCCAGCATCTGATTCTTGCTGGGATTGCTGGACTGCGCAAGAACGGCGAGACAGCCGCACACAGACGCCTGCAGAATCGCATCTTCTGGGAAACGGCGCAGCGCTTCAGCAGCAATCGGGACGAGCTGCTCTTGCACAAAGATCTCGGTGGCTTCGATGCTGAGATGACAGAGCTTACGGATCAGCACACATCCATAGCAGAGCAGCACGGCGTGCGACGCATGCGCACGGATCGTCTCCAGCAGCAAGTACTCGGCCTCTTGCTGTCGCACGCACTCTGCCGTGACTTGCGGCGCCGCACGAAGCACTCGCAGAAGCTGCGAGAATGCATTTTTCTACACACCCATACACAGAGCATTATTAGCTTTATCATATCTGTCTTCCCTCCAACGAATACAATCAGAGTACGCACCACACTCGTGGCATCCTCTCGCTTGGAGCGAATCGTTTCCAGAAGATCCACGACTTTCTGGTGGTTCTCCGCCAGCGCCTCACTCATATCCACGTACTTGCCCGTCGAAAGCAACCGCGTAGAGCCTGCGCTCTGTGGTGTGGACCGTGGAGCTCCTCGGCTTCCACTTTGTGATGGATCCGCCGTTTTCGCACGACGAGTTGTTGCCTGCGTTGCCGTAGACGAGCTGTCGTCTCTAGTCGACGGAGAAAAGAGCGTATCCTTTGGCTCGTTGGTGGTCTCGATCACAAGCTGGCTCTTGGGCTTCGTTGTCGCCGTAGCCGCTGATGTCTTCGACGTCGAAATGCGGTCGTTGCCCACGGCTTCTTCAATCTCGCCGTTGTCGTAGTAGATGTCAATCGCGCCGCTCGAGCGTAGACGTTGGACCTTGCCTTTTCTGGCAACTGTTGCTGCTGCTGGCGCCGTGCTTGTGGGTGGACGCGTGGTTCTCGTCGTGGAAGTTGCAGTTGCTTTCTTTTCGCTCGGCTGGACCCACACGGCCTCGCCCACCACAAGCTTCTTTTTCTTGATGGTTGCACTCGTAGTGCTTGCTGTCGTTGGCTGCGGTTGTGCCCGCGCAGCCGCGCCTCGTGCGGCTGACGGCGTCGTCGTTCCGCTTCGATGCATTATCGTATTGGTATTGGGCTGTGCAAACCACGGGCTTCAGCTTGGTGGCCAAAGCGTCGGGCAAGTGACCCAGACGGCGGAGATTTCGAATGGGCGCCTCACGACGGATGGATCGCGGTTGGCAGTGGGTCGGATCTACGTGCATAGCGTGGAGGGGCGTATTGTGACGCTTCGAGCTGGGCGGCAACCTTGTGCCACTTCGTCCATCATGTTCCCTCCTGGTTACGCAGGGTTACACGCAAATCTTGGAACAACTCACATAACGGGTTTGTAACAGTGTGGTATATGGATTTTCACTGGATATTAATCACAGCCGATTAGTAGCCCATGAGATGGCTTCACTTTACTGTACAATGTACACTGTTGTTGCCCTTGTCGTGTGGAGTTTACCCTCGACTGAAACAAATAGTACACGACCAACTCACAATCTAGGGCAACAACAAACAATGCTGAGAGCGATGGAATAATGCAATTCAGTTCCACATCAGTATTTAAGGTTCTAAAGTCTCTTCTAAATCAAAATCTTGGTATCATCTGGAATCAAAGCCTGTGCGCGCCATTTGGTGGATCAAGTGCTGCAGCTCCGCCGCCGATGGACGCTGTCGCGGATCCAGAGCGACACATTCGCGACCCAGTTGAGCCATCAGGCAGTTGTCTTCATCTGTAAACTCAACGCTGAGACGGCCTGTCGTCATCATCTGCACCACCACAGTATCCGGTAGCTTCCGCTTCGTCCCAGGCTCCAGCGCATGCGCGTACGGCAGTGTGTGCGTGTCCAGCTCGGAGAGCACGACACCGAAAGAGAACACGTCGGCCTTCTCATCATACCGCCCACCGGTCATCACCTCTGGCGCCATCCACAGACTGGAGCCAACACCCATGGTCATTGTACTATCAGCTCTCTCCCTCGAGACACCAAAGTCGGTGACTTTGGCATCGAGTTTGTCGTTGAGTAGAATATTTCTCGACTTGAGATCTCGGTGGAGCACCATGGGCTGGAGCGAGTGCATGTAGGTGAGCGCATGGGCGACGTGGAGTGCGATCTTGATCTTGTCGGGGTTGAATCCCTTGGCGGGAGCGCCTGGGTTCAAGCTGTACTCGTAGAGCAAGGCACGAAGATCGCCACGCTCTACAAACTCGGATACTACACAGAGCTCGTTGAGTGAGTCCCAGGCGACGCCAATGAACCGCACAATGTGGTCGTGCTCCAGTGAAGCCATGAGCTTGACTTCCGCCAGGAAGTTCTCGATCTGCCGCATATCATTCCGTCGACCGGGCAGCAGCGTCTTAATCGCGACCACTTCGTCGCGGTAGGAGCCACGATACACTTCTCCGTAGCCACCGCGACTGATGAGCACACCACGCTTGAGCTTCTCAAACGGAATACGCGCTGCGGCGATCACTTCATCCTCTCCAAAGGCAAACTTGGACGACTGCACCGTGAAGCCATCGTAGCGTGTGTCGCCCATGACGATAAACGAGTCGTTGCTAGAGCTCTGAGATCGAGACGAGTGCAGCGTTGGGAGATAGCCAGCGTCGTCGCCCACGGGAGCGTCCAATTTGTTTGCCGCAATTGCGACGTCTTTGCGTCGCCGAATGTAAACAAAAAGGAAGGCTACAAGCACCACGCCGCCAGTGGAAGTACCTGATGCGACCCACACTGTCGACGAGCTCTCGCCAATTGTGTCCCCGTCGTCGCCTTTATTGGGAGATCCACCGGGCTGGTCGCTTGTCCCATTTGACTTGCTTGTGCCACCAGTCGTTGCTGACTCGGCACTCGTTGATGTCGACGATGGCGTCTTCTTGGTTGAAGTCTCGGTCTCTCCATCAGCTCCTTGTTCCTTTTCTTTCTGTGTGCCATTTTCACCGTCTTCTTCTCCTCCTTGACCACTCGTAGTGGCTGGCTTGTTGTTTGTCGAGTCGCTGTTCTCACCGTTTCCGCCACCGGCCGTAGTGTTCTCGTCTGTCTTTGTATCGGTGGACGCAGACCCCGTCGATGGGATCTTGTTTGACGGCGTGGTTGTAGTGGTGGTGTCGGTGGTAGTACCCCCCGGTGAGGTCGGCGACGCCGGTGATGACGGGTTCGTGGCAGTCCCAGCTCCTCCTGTGTCGCCTGTCGGTGTTGTCGTTGCTCCTGGTGTTGCTCGTGTTGCTGGTGCTGTTGGTGCTGTTGGTGTTGTCGTTGTCGTCCTTGTTGTCGGTGCTGGCGCGGCTGGGGACTCGGATGTTGGTTGCGGTGTCGATGGTGCGGGTGCTGAAGTCGGCGCTGCCGATCCTCCTTTATCTGCAAAGCAATTGGCGCCGCTTGTCCTCTGCTTCAGATCGTAGCCACCCACCGAGTACTGTTGGTAGCAGCGCAACAAATTCTGTTGTGCCATTTCGCTCCACACGGCATAACAGTTCGAGTTACCGCAAAACGACGACGCATCCACACTCACGCTCGCCGCTTTCTCGGAGAGGATAGCACCTGTGGCAGACTTGCAGCTGAGGTACGAACCGGAGCCCAGCACCGCGTTCGAAACAGGACACGCCGCGGCGGCCTCCACATCCACTCGGAGCGAGGGTGAGCTCGCCAATAGACCCAGTAGCGCGCCAGCGATCACAGCTCGCATCGAAAACAGTACACTTCTCAGAGTGTCTTGGACGGACCAACGTGGAGCCCTTCCGTCACACACCGTCTGAGAGAGTCTCTCCTCTGAAGTTCGGCGAGCGATCGACACAGGTCGCTCCCGCCACCAGGCGTGTCGTGTTTAGTGTTTGGTGCATTTCTTGACGAATTTCCAGCTGGCGTTGCGTGTACTCATTCATGTGAGACTTTGGTCCACAAGCCACAGAATCAAGTGGTATCTTATTAAGAAGGGTATTTGTTTATGGGATGCAAACTGCACCAAAAAGAGTTGTTGTCCTGTCCGTAGCTGATCCGCTGTATTGAGTTTAGAAGGTGATCCGCCGTGGATATGATCCATGGAACAAGTTGCGACTGGATGTGTTTGATTGCTCTCACTGAACATCCGGACCAGAACTGAACCGAAGCAACTCGTGGCGCCATGAGTCTAAGACTTGCAGCATTTTCCACTGGAAAATTTCCAGGAGAAGGCACAGTTCGCTGTAGTCCAGTAACGGCCGAGCCACAGAAAGCCACTCTGGTCGCCTATGTCGCCTAAGGCGACTCGCCTTATTCACCTCCGCCCGTCTAATAGAAAACAAACTCGATGAAAGTTCGCAAAAGATGGTCGTGTTTTACATAGCGACTTCTCTACTAGTAGTTCGCCACCGCTGGTGGATCTGATGCTGCAGCTCCGCCGCCGATGGACGCTGGCGTGGATCTAGTGCTACACACTTGCGGCCTAACTGCGCTATCATCGACTCTTCTTCGTCTGTAAACTCAACGCTGAGACGGCCTGTCGTCATCATCTGCACCACCACAGTATCCGGTAGCTTTCGCCTCGTCCCAGGCTCCAGCGCGTGCGCGTACGGCAGTGTGTGCGTGTCCAGCTCGGACAGCACGACGCCGAACGAGAATACGTCGGCCTTCTCATCATAGCGTCCACCGGTCATCACCTCTGGTGCCATCCATAGGCTGGAGCCAACGCCTATAGTCATTGTACTGTCGACTCTCTCCCTGGAGACACCAAAGTCGGTGACTTTGGCATCGAGTTTGTCGTTGAGCAGGATATTTCTCGACTTGAGATCTCGATGGAGCACCATGGGCTGTAGCGAGTGCATGTAGGTGAGCGCATGGGCGACATGGAGTGCGATCTTGATCTTGTCGGCGGTAAAGCCCTGCGGACGGATACCTCGGTTGGCTTCGTACTGGGCCAGCAGACTGCGCAGATCTCCTCCTTCCACAAACTCGGTCACCACGCAGAGCTCATTGAGCGAGTCCCACGCGACGCCAATGAACCGCACAATGTGGTCATGCTCCAGCGAGGCCATCAGCTTGACTTCTGTGAAAAAGTTCCGAATCTGGGGCATATCGTGGCGCCGTTCGGGAAGTAGCGTCTTGACCGCGACGACCTGGCTGCGGTACATGCCTTTGTACACCTCCCCGTAGCCACCGCGACTGATGAGCGCGCTCATCGTGATCTTTTCATAGGGAATACGGATAGCATCGATCACTTCGTCGTCCCATACAGCCGTTCGAGAGGAGCTCACGGCACTCGCCCCCAAGACCGACGTCGTGTCGGTGCTGGACCGGACAGAGTGCAACGTCGCGAGGTATCCCGCAGCTACGTTGAGCGAGTCAACATCCTTGGTCTCGCTGGCGGCGGATCTCTCGCGGTGGCGGTGGAAGACCACAAACAACACCGCCACAAGCACCATACCCGCCACACTGCTCCCCAGAGAGATCCAAAACGGCGACGATACTTCACTCTCTGTGCTTTGAGCTGTCGGCGTGCTGGTAGATCCTCCAGGATGTGACCGTGGTGATTTCCCTGTCTCGGTCTTGTTTGTTGTCCTTGTAGTCTCGAAGATGAGTGTCGTCGTGGTCGCGTTCATTGCCGGCCCTGTACCTCGGCCACTTCCTCCACTTGGAGTGCCATCTCCACTCACTGTCGTTACTGTTGATGTGCCACTTGTTGTTGTTGTTGCCGGATCTATAGCACTGGATGCTGTGTCCGTACTGCGGCCACTCTCTGTTCCCGCCGTGGACTCAGTCGTTGAATCCTGAGTCAATGACGTCGTTGTTCCTGATGTCGTGGTCGTGGTAGATGCACTAGTGTGAGATGATGGTGTGGCTGCCGCCGCGACCGTGGCTGCTGTGGAAGTAGAGCTTGTTGGTGTTGAGCCCGTTACCCCCGCTGGATCGCGTCCATTGTTACTGCTGTTGTCTGTGGTTGGCGTACTTGGCTTGACCGTCGTCGCCGTGGTAGGAGTCGTGGGCGTGGGTGTCGTCGACTTGCCAAAAGTTTGGAAACACTCGGCTGCACTCTTCTCCTGTCGTAGTCTGTACACACCACCGTCGTAGCTCTGCAGACACTGGAGCGCACCGAGCCGCAGAAGCTGATTCCATAGCGTATTGCAATTGGAGCTGCTGCAAAACAGTGCCGGGTCCTGTTGGCTCTTGGTTTTGTCGGCAAAGTCAATGCCCGTCACTTTCTGGCACGCCAGATACGCCTCGGATTGGACAACGACTGGATTCGACGCTACGGAACAGTCGGCGCCGTCCACGACGCTAATAGCAGAGAACCCACGAAGAGATACAGCCAGTAGCGCCGCCGCTGCAGCGGTAGATGCGTGGAGACACTTCATGTCGAACACGAGCGCAATAGAGGAACGTGCTGTGTTTGTAGAGTGTGGGTGTACTCCTGAACTCGAAGCGAACGCACATACAGGGAGGGACCAACGAGAAGTCTTGGAGGACTTGCAGTGCTCAGCAATTCACACATACAGTGTACACCCCACACCACCATTCTGAACCGAAAATGGAATTCCACAGAATGTGCTGCACACATTGCCAGAAGCGACAGGGTGATGGGTGACGAAAGATTGCACATCTGAAGATTGGGAACAACAATAGATCACTGATTTATGAAGAATATGCTTTGCCGAAATAGTTTCGATACTGTTTGACCAATATTGAGTTATAAAACTACATAGAATATCATCTGTGAGAGACTTTTGAAAACCATTGAAAGTGTCCTCGAAACGGCGCGACTCCAAATTCATTCCTCCGATCACGCCAAAAGAAGACCGTCAAATGTTGGCTGTTGGCAACAGCCTAATCGTAGCCTACGATTAGGCTGTTTCATGAAAACAACTTTGCCTCCCCAAATAGAGGCAACGTTGTTTTAGCAGTGATCTTGATCGCTGCTTGGACTGGTGCGATACCTGTACTTCGTGGTGTTTCTGAGCACCAGTGAAGGCAATGCACTGCTGTAAAGAAGCCACGGCTCAGCGTCAAACAATCCCGTACCGCAACTGCTCGATAAGAGACCTTTGTGATTGCACTCTCACAATTTCCGATGACTGACATCAGCTGGGCACTCGCGACTGTGAAGTTGCAGCCCATTGCTCTGTTGGCATTGAGTTCGTGCCAACGATGGGAGGTTGTCCGCCACAAAGTGTCAGAACACGGTGTGTTGATATGTGCAAATAAGCCGGCGACATATTCCACCACACTACCGTGTTTTAGCAATTTTGCTTTTGTGCTGAATTCATGGAGTTCAGATATTCCCCAGCAAGTTGAAGCAACCAAGTAAACTGTCTTCCAGCCACATTCGCTGCGGGTACTGTACTGTATGCTGTATCCATTTTGTCTGTGATCATAACCTCTGGTAAATATGGTGGAGGCAGTGTAACACTTCACTGGCCGCGGGTCGCTCCGCTGGGTCCAGCGCCACGCATTCGCGGCCAAGCTGAGCCATCGCCGAGTCTGCAGACTCTGTGAAAGTGACTGTGAGTCGTCCCATCGAGACCATTTGCAGGATTGCAGTCTCTGGTAGCCGCTGGCGTGAATGCGGCTCCAGTGCGTGCGAGTAGGGCAGCACGTGGCGGTCCAGCTCGGAAAGTACGACGCCAAACGAAAACACATCGGCCTTTTCATCGTATCTCTCTCCGAGCATCACCTCGGGGGCCATCCACAGACTGGAGCCAACGCCCGCCGTCATCGTGTAGTCGCCACGCTCTCGAGAGACGCCAAAGTCCGTGAGCTTGGCATTCAATGCATTGTCCAGCAGAATGTTGCGCGACTTGAGATCGCGGTGGACCACAATTGGATCCAACGAGTGCAAATACACCAGTCCATGCGCGATCTGCAACGCGATCTTGACCTTTTCCGCATCAAATCCGCACTCTTTGTCCGCACTGGCTTCGTACTCTTTCAAAAGCGTACGCAGATCGCCGCGCTCCATAAACTCCATCACGACACACAACTCATTTAGCGAATCCCACGCGACGCCAATGAACGGCACGATCCGTTCGTGCTCAAGGGCAGCGAGCAACTTGATCTCATGAAGGAAATTACGAATCTGGTGGCTGTTCTTGCGCTGGTCCGACAGTAGCGTCTTGATCGCCACGGACTGGCCGCGGTAGCTGCCGCTGTACACTTCTCCGTATCCGCCGCGGCTGAGTAGCTCGCCAAACGCTAGTTTCTCCATGGGGATGCGAGACGACTGGAAAATCTCTTCGGTGCATTCATCGATTTCCAGCGACGACGGGACTAATGAGCTGATGGAAAGCTCGGCCGTCTTGGAGAACGCTCGCTGACCGCGCACGGTACTGGCGCCTTTGATGTAAACCGACTCTGGCTGCTGCGACGGCCCACGGTGGCGCTGGATAAAGCACACGACCCCCACTAGAACCACGACCATCGCGCCCGCTGCGACCAAAAGCCACACAGCGATTGGTGTGGTGCTGGGCTGCAGGATGGACGCACCCAGTGTACTATTACTAGTACGAGACTTGTCGTCGACGCTGCTCTGGTTGTTGCGGAAGGCACCATCAGTACTGCTGGAGGGAGACCTGGGCAGCGGAGAGGCAGTGTCGCGAGGAGACGATGCAGAAGAAGAAGACTGCGAAATTGTGTCAATCGGCGGCAGCATTGATTCGATTGGCGGTGGTGAAGGTGTAGCACTCGTGACGATAGGAGCAGTGGTATTGGGAGACTGGCTTGGAGCTGGTGTCTCAATGACTTCAGTGGGAATCGGAGAAGGCGTCTCAAACAGTGTGGAGCCAAAGCAAGCACGGCCACCGGCTTCTACGGAGAGTTGCATGGAGCTCGTGCTGTATTCCTGGAGACACGCGAGCGCGCCAAGTGAGCGAAGCTGGAGATAGACTTGGCGACATGCTGCACTTCGACAAAACGCTGATCGCGACGGATCAAGGTCCTCGTTCTTGTTGAGTTTCTTGTCGAGTCGTAGACCAGTCACGGCACTGCACTCGTTGAACGATGAGGTCGCTGACAATTGCTTTTGTACACCGGAACTGCAGCCGCCACCACCGCCACCGCCACCACTATTACCAGCACCGCCACCACCATTACCATTGCCGTTCCCATTACCTCCACCGCCACCGCCATTGTTCGACTTAGCAGCTTGTATGGGAACGATACTGGTAGTACACGCTATCCACGCGAGCAAGTACAGCACAGCCTGGATCCTGCCGCAGCGCCGCCTGCGACCGATTGCCTGCGTGGCCATCGTCATGAGCTCTTGGGTTTTCAGAGTGTGGAGAAACCACCACACAGATCGAATACTGTACAGTACAGTACGCTGTACGTGAGCTCCAAATAAGACAGACGCACACCACGCTGGCCTGCGCGTCACTGACTGGCGAGACGTTGGTATGACCGGCGAGTCGCCGGAAGGCTCAGAAGGATCGATCCCCGAACCATGCTCCGCTGGCTTTTCTTTCCATGTTGGTGCTGTTTTCCCAACATCCTATGGTCAAGGAACAGTCACATTTCCAGCATTTGCGGCAGTTTCCAGATCTCGCGCTGCGGTCTTGAATCAAGACCCCAAGACTCTTGATGGAAATGCGAACAAGCATCTGAATTCCTGGCACTGGCTCTTGTTTTCCTTGAAGATCATCTCATCATCGAAACTGCCCTCACTGTTTTCGGACTACTACAGTGTACGCTCTGGTAAGTGCGATTGTATAAGTGCGTTGGGGAATCCTCATTTTTGAATTTTGGATTATGGATGAGATATTTTACTTTTATTTGTATCCATTTTGGATTGTGATACTGTATTTGAGTGAATTCCATTTTCGTTTACGGTCTTCATCGCTTTAGATACCTTTGTTTGTTTAGTAGCGCCTCCAGATTTGGTGGATGAGGTGCAGCACTTCACCGGCGGTAGGTCGATCTTCTGGTGCCAGCGCGACACACTGAAGCCCGATCTGCGCCATCTCGGACTGCTGCTCGTCCGTAAACGCCACACGCATGCGGCCTTGCGACACCATTTGCAAAATCACGGCATCGGGAAGCCGTCGTCCCGATCCTCCAGGCTCCAGTGCATCTGCGTACGGGAGTGTGTGCGTGTCCAGCTCAGAAAGTACGACGCCAAACGAAAACACGTCGGCCTTTTCATCGTACCGTTCGCCCAGCATCACTTCCGGTGCCATCCACAGACTGGAGCCGACACCAGCGGTCATCGTGCGATCGGCACGCTCCCGGGAGACGCCAAAGTCGGTAATCTTGGCATCCAGTGCGTCATCTAAAAGGATATTGCGGGACTTGAGATCGCGATGGAGCACCACTGGCTGCAGCGTGTGCATGTACGTTAGTGCATGGGCAACGTGGAGTGCGATCTTGGTTTTCACGGCATCAAAACCGTGCGCATCGGCGTCGAACGCAGCCAGCACGGTCCGCAGATCTCCTCTTGATAGGAATTCCGTCACTACACACAGTTCCTCCAGCGAATCCCACGCGACACCAACAAATCGCACGATACGTTCGTGCTCCATGGCCGCCATGATCTTGATCTCGGCCAAGAAATTCTCAATCTGGCGCATATCGCGCCGTCGATCGGGCAGCAGCGTCTTGATGGCGACTAGTTGACCCCGATACGAGCCCCGGTACACTTCACCAAAGCCACCACGACTGACCAGCGCCTCAAACGTGAGCTTCTCGTACGGGACACGTACAGCGGCAAGAAGCTCTTCGTCCCAACCGGCAAATACCGAGCTAAAACCAGGTGCGGGCCCCGCTGATTTACTCTGTAGCATCGCAATTCCGAACGAAGAGGGAGGAGGGCGACAACTACGGCCGCTGTATTGACTCGACTGGGGCGTAGATATTTCTTCAATGATAGGAACCGTGCTGTGTCGCGTGTCGAACCCATCGTAGGTGATAGAGTGGTGCTTGGATATCCGTAACTGGTTTTGCTTTTGTCTGCGGGCGGCGAACAACAGAAGCCCGACCACGCCGACGACGACCACAACCACGCCTGCTACAACCACGAAAGTCGCTGCGCCCATACCACTAGTCGACTTCGCGCTTGTCACCTTGTCATTCGACGTTGCCGTCGTGGCTGTGGGGGCTCCGCCATTGGGGCGGACGCCACTCGCACCACTTCCAGAGCCTCTGGAAATCGCCGACGCCGGGCGCACAATCTCCTTGATGCTGTCGTCGTTGCCAGCCGCACCAAAGCACCGCTCGCGTCCTTCAAAGCTTTCCAACGCCACGGTCTTGAGTCCCTTGACCGCAGCACACGGTAATGACGCTGCTTTCACCCAGCGGATGACTTGGAGACACTCTTGGCTGCGGCAGAACGCGTCTTCATTCACGGGAACGACGGGCGGCGCGACGTCAAATGTGAAACCGGATTGCTCGCGACACAGCGCGTACTGGGTGTTCTTGGCGATGTCGTCAGCGGCTTGGCGAAGACACCCAGGCGGCAGCTGCCGCCACTCACTACCTTGTGGCGCTGTCGGCGGTGCCGCCGCCAGTAAAGCGAAGCTGCGCTCAGCGCCGTTCGCGTGGGCGATCAGGAGCGCCATCGCCATTGCTAATCGCGCCATACAAACTAGCCCGGTATACATGTTCTGGATGCGCTGCTGGATAAGTTCCAGAGATTGATCACTCGTCCGGAACTCTGGACTCTGGATTTTCACATGACAGAGCCACAAGCATTGAGTCAGTCAGAAACTGGTCCACCACAATCAAACGTCCGCACCCAGAATCATCAAAGGGTGGGATTTGGGTGGCTGACTCCAAACTTCAATTAGCATTTTATTTAGCTTAGTTTCGACTTTTATTCAATTGGGTACTCAGAGCACGATTTTGTCCTCACTAAAGATCTTGTGCGCGAGCTTGAGTTCGTCAATCGCGAATTCCTCCATGGCGAATGATTCATCAGTCGCGGGAAAGTGTAGCGTTTTCCTATGCAATGCATTCGGATACTTGTCCGAGTTACTCGCGACAATGTACTCGGCAGCTCTTGACGTCCCCGTTGGGAAATACTCGAGCCGGCGGGTCGGCACGATGATCACCACGAGTGCGATCGCCAACAGAATGCCACAGCCTATGATATAGGCGATGACAGAATTAAGCGGCACACTCACTTGGATTGAGCGCAGCTGGAGATCACCTTTCAAACGGACATGGTCCAAAGAGCCATCGGCTCGGAGCTCCTGACTTGTCGTGGCATTCACAAGAACCGACGCGTTGTTCAGTTCCGTGACAGAACTGTTCGAGAACAGGAAAAACAAGCCGGCGCGAACCACGGTCATGGGCGAGGCGTCCAGGTAGTACGAATTGCGGTCGACATGACGAAGATACGACTCCATCAGTAGCGAACAGTTTGTACCAGAGAGCCCCTCGGCAGCCCACGCTAACTTCGGAAACATGGAATTACCGCTCGTACTTGTGTCGTAGCGATTGCTTAGTCGCTCCATAAACACGACTTGGTTCCATTCCTTGATGTAGACCGTTGCCTGGTTCAACTGCACGAGTCGATGTGGAGAGGTGAGGCTGGCGCGGTGGATCTGGGGAGTGGGCAGCGCGTCTTCGCTGGCAAACACGTACCGCCCCGTGCGTGGAAGCTCGTACGAGAGCCCTTTGCACGACTGGCTGTCACCTTTGCGATCACATGTGGCGTTGAAGCTGGCCGCCAAGTCGTCCGACTGCCACGCGAACCGAGCGATTACTAGCCGCACATTCCGGCGTGGCGTGACGATGTACGGTGACTGCCGTAGTCGATCTCCGCCACCTTCTCCAGTGAAGTTGGTGTAGTTGCTACCGTATTCATCCCCAGAGATGAACGTCGTGAGTCCGACCGCGAGAAACGCATTCGTATCGTTGACACACGTCCGTGGGTAGTACATGTGTAGTTCCCTCGAGTACTGGAGACCAGCCTCCGTGAGCGAGCAATTGGTCTGCGAGGGTAGCACGACGATTTGATGGGGGAGGCGGACCAAGTTAGACTTGTCCACAAACACACAGTTGGTGGATCCACATAGCTCACTGGTTGTGCCAGTGTACGCAAACACACTGCGGGTCGTAGTATTGTCACTGGAATTGGACTGTTGCATCATCGGATTGTCTGAGATGGGCATGGAGCCATGGATTTCAAGCAAATCCAGCCGAATTTG